>JADRCD010071804.1:0-31001 GCA_019843815.1 Montemys delectorum | reverse complement strand
AATCCCAGCACTTGGGAGGCAGAGGCAGGTAGATTTCTGAGTTTGAGGCCAGCCTGATCTACAGAGTGAGTTCCAGGACAGCCAGGGCTATACAGAGAAACCCTGCCTCGAAAAACCAAAATAAATAAATAAATCACCATTTCAGACTGTTTGTATTGTTACCTTCAAGAGCCTTAATTTCTGCATCATTAATATTTTGGGAATCTTTATTTCATTGGAAGAGTATAAGTTGTTACATATACCATCAGTTTGTGATTTTTATCAAACACAAGAATTACATTGCCTTTTATCTATTTAATATCTGTGAATTCTGTCATATTTCATGGGGTTTCCACAGACTTCTCTTTTAATTGAAGCTAAATAACTTTTGCCTTTATTTGAATTCAATCATCTTATTCCAATTTATGCTTCTTGATTTTTCCTTTGAACTAGCTACAAAATTTCTTTTTTTCACTTAAAAAATGTAAAATATTTGTTTTCACTCTTTTAATTTCATTGGTCATATTATATTTTTCAGAGGAAGAGAAAATATGTGGTGCTGTGGTCAAGGTCTCTGTTCCATGATGCCCAAATGCTTTTGGAGGTCATCTGACAGAGTGCCCAGTGGAATGCACACTGTAGCCTTGTAAAGTTCCTCAGGAGAAAAACACTTCATGAGGAATTAATTTTTTTTATTAGGTATTTTCTTTATTTACATGTACATTTTCCCTTTCCCATCTTCCCCTCCAAAACAAACAAACAAACAAACAAACAAAAGCAAGAACAAACCCCTTTTGCCTCCCCCTTCCCCATGCCTGCCACCCCACCCTCTCCCACTTATTGGCCCTGGCATTCCCCTACACTGGGGCACAAAACCTTCACAAGGCCGAGGTCCTTTCCTCCTATTGATGATCAAATTTGCAATCCTCTACTATACACATGCTGCCAGAACAATCAATCCCACCATGTATAGTCCTTGATTGGTGGTTGGGTCCCTGGGAGCTCTGAGGGTACTAAGTAGACATTTATACTGTCTTGAAGTGAATCATAACTATTTCATACTTTCTCAATTTTATTCTTAACTGATTTTGTCCTTTGCTTTTGGGTAGTTTCCAGCCAATACAGTATTTCTAACTGTTGGCAAGAAAAGTTATGAATTTGGTTTTATGATCTGATCATATGGTAAAGAGATTTCGTCTCAGTGGCCAGTGTATGTGGCAATTTAACTTCAGCCTTTTACCAGCTAGTCATGTATATAAATGAACTACTGGATTACAACAGAGGTTTTCAACCTGTGAGCCATGTTCCCTTTGGGAGGGGGGTCAAACAACCTTTTCACAGGGGTCATCTAAGACTATCTAAAAAACACAGATATTTATATTGCTATCCATAATAGTAGTAAAATTACAGTTATGAAGTAGCAAAAATATTACTTTTATGGTTTATGCCACTACAACATGAGGAACTGTATTAAAGGGTCATAATATTAGAAAGGTTGAGAACCACTAAGTTATAGAGACCTTATCTCTGCTGCATATGAGCAAGAATAAATATGGTTTCCTAGCCTTTTTCTTTGCATAATTTGTCTAGTATATATAAAATCAGTTATAAATTTCATACTTACTCAGAAGTGGATATATGGACAGTTTTGTATAATCTTCTATTCTTTGTTTGTGAATAAGTTACCTAAACAACTGGCCCCCAAGGAGTGATTTTGTAGAAAGGAAAATTATAATACTTATTTAAAGTAATAGTTACCCCTCTTATCTCTTTAGCATGGCTTATGGTTTATCAGCTTTGTAGGGAAGATCTGTTGAGTGACTGGCACTATTGAAATTTTAGCTTTCTACACAGTGACAGTTTTCACTCTTTTGGCTCTCCTTTAATGAACCTTCATTATTACTCTAATGTTAGTGTTGAGTATAATACAAACATACACTTTGTATTCTACACTGTTATATTTTTCCAAATGCATAATGTTTACTAATAGTGTTAGTGGACATTATTTCTACTTAATGTTTTATAATTCCTAGAATGCAGGAAGATACTGTAGTTGAAAGCCTCAGAATATTCTTCTTGAAGATACCAACTCAGAAAATTCAAGGAACAAAATTAGCTTTGTTAAAATTCTTAAAACATTCAGGAAGGGACAATAATCTAGTTGAGTACAAAGCTAACAAACTCATAAGTAAATTGTGATATCTTGCATAGGTTCAAAAAATAAACCCTCTTACTTCTGATTTGTCTCTTTGTACTGAAGGACAATAATGGAACATCAATTTAATATTCTAGATTTTGGAAGGATGTTTTTTGGGTAGGTTTCAGATTCAATTAACATAGTATGATGAAGAGAATTATAGTTGCTATCTCATATCAAACAACTGAGAACAAAGACAAGTGCCAGAATGTAATCTTATGAACTGGTTCAAATACAGACCAGTGTTCCTTACTGAATGATTAGAGATAAAATCTTGGACATATATTTATTTTTGTCAGCATAAGTCACAATTTTATATTTTTCTGAAAAATCCCTCATATCAAAATCTATTCAGTGTACTCTTTACTTGTAAATAGATTCACTAGTACTGAATACATAGATATTTATGGTGAAAATATTGGCTATTGCTGATTTCATCAAAGATAAATATTGAAAATACAGGACTCTAACAAAATATAAACAATAAATATACAATAGCATTATATAGAATTATATTGTATTTATAAAGCAATCAATTTGTGAGAGAGCAGAAGGGTCAGGGTGTGTGTAAGAGGTTGGGAGAACACAAAGGAAAAATGGGAAAATGATATAATTATAATCTATTTTCAAAAGTAAAAATAATAAACATTTTATAATAATGAAAATGTTCTCCCTCCATTATGCAACAGTGTGCCTCTAGGTCTGTGTTGCTGTATCATACTTGAAATATACTTATAATCTAAGAGAAGTTGAATGGATTCAATTCGAATTTAAGTAATAAACTATAACCACATACGGAATAGATATTTCTAATCACAAAAAAGCAAATCTGGGAACCATATAGATTTGTATGTGTTTATTTTCCTAGTGTCAATTTTGTGTATTACATTCCTGAATAGAATTTTCTTCAAATTATATATAGTTTTAGTAATTTATTTATTTATTTATTCATTCCCTTTACATCCCAATATTACTGCCCTCTTCCCAGAACCCTCTCACATACATCCTTCCCCATTTCTCACCCCCCTATTCCTCTGCAAAGGGAGAACAACCCTTGGGTCCATTCTACACCCTACACCACTCATATCAAGTCACTGTAGGACCAAGCACATCCTCTCCTACTGAGGCTAGACAAGGCAGCCCAGCTAGGGGAATGAGATCAACAGGAAGGCAAGAGATTCAGGGACAATCCCTACTTCAGTTGTTGGGGGACCCAAGTGAAGACCAAGTTGTAATTCTGCAACATATGTGCAGGGGCCTAGGCACAGTCCATCCTTGCTGTTTGGTTAGTGGCTCAGTCTCTGGGAGCCCCAGAGGGTCCATGTTAGTTGGTCTTTCTGTAGAGTCCCTGTCCTCTTCAGGTCCCTCAGTTCTTCACCCAACTCTTCCAGAAGACACTTCTAAGCTCCATCTAAAGTTTGGCTGTGGGTCTCAGTATCTGTTTCCATTGCCTGCACGGTGGATCCTCTCAAAGGACAGTTATGCTAGGCTCCTGTCTGTGAACATAACAGAGTATCATTAGTAGTGTCAGAGATTGCCCATGGGTAGGTCTCAATTTTGGCCGGTCTTTGTTTGTCCATCCCCTCCTTTTCTGCTCTATGTTTGCCCCTGCACATCTGGTAGACAGGATGCATCTTAGGTTGAAGGGTGTAGGAAGCAGCAGTGAGCGGTGATAGCCAGCAGATGGCGCTGACATCTGGTGCTCTCCCAAGTTTAAATTGCGCATGTGCCTAGGGCCAGAGAACGTGTATTATGCGCCTGAGCAAACAGCCAATCAGAGATGAGCATGCCGCTCCAGGGTATATATAAGCAGTGTCTTTCTGGGTGTTGGGTGTCGCCCTCTGGAAGATGTAATAAACAATTGCTGCAGAAGGATCCTGTGTCTGTGTCCGTGTTTTCCTGCCGGCGGGAAACCTGTGCGGGCGACAGAAGGGGGTGGGGGGCATAGGTGTTTTTATCTCTCCTCTAGGAGTCCTGCCTGGCTACAGGAAGTGGCCACTCAGGATCCCCACTGCTATGAGCCTTAGCTAACTTTGACCCTATAGCACCCTGGGGCCTCCACACCCCCAGGTCTCTGGCACATCCTAGAGATACTCTACTACCACCCACAATCAATTACTGTTCTCTCTCCTATGCTCTCCATATACATGATGGCCATGCCCAACCCATTCCCATTATTGTCTCCTCTCCCACCCAGTTCCTTCCCTCTGTCCCTCAACCTTCAATATATATTTTACTTCTCTTCTGAGAATGATTCAGACTTTCTCCTTTGGATCCTCCTTGCTATTAGGTTTTTTTAGATCCGTGGATGGTAGTGTGGTTATCCTCTACTTTATGGCTAATATTCACATATAAGTGAGTATATATTATGTATGCACTTTTGTATCTGTGTTTATTCACTCATATTGGTATTTTTTAGTTCCATTTGCCTGCAAAATTCATCATGCCCTTGTTTTTAGTAGCTGAGTAGCATTCCATTGTGTAAATGAACCACATTTTCCTTATCCATTATGCAGTTGAGGGACATCTGGATTGTTTCTAGTTCCTGGCCATTATAAATAATGCTACTATGAACATGGTGGAGCTAGTGTCCTTGTGGAATGGTAGAACATCTTTTGGGTGTACACCCAGAAGACTTGAATTATATAGCTGCGACTTGAAGTAAAACTATTCACACTTCTTTCTGAGAAACCAACAAATTGATTTGCAGTCAGGTTGTACAAATTTGTGCTCCAACCAGCAATGTAGATGTGTTACCCTTGCCTCATATCCTCGCCAGCATGTTCTGTCTTTTGAGTTTTGATTCTTAGACATTCTGACGGGTTTAAGGTGAAATCTTAGAAAAATCTGGATTTACATTTCCCTGATGATTAAGGATATTGAACATTTCTTTATGTGTTTATCAGCCATTATAAGTCTGAGGCTAAGGAGAAAAGATTCAGATTCATTACATTGGCAAAGTAATTCTCAAAAAGTCTAGCTTAGAGTTTCTTCAGTGGTTCATTTTTGAGGAGTGTTTGGATCAAGCATAGCAAACTTAGAAAGGAAAATTTCAAAATGTGTACTTCAAGAATTAAAGGGGCACCAAAAAGTTTAGTAGAGCTAAATCCTATGTTCAAGGATATTAAATATAATTAACCATCCAGCTAAGTTTATTGATGTTTGCAGTTAAACCAAATGGTACTTATATCATGTTATACATTATTATTACCTGTTAATTGGTTTCATTTGGACATTTTAGTATTTTTTTATTTTATTAGATGATTTCTTTATTTACAACATCTCCTTTCCCAGGTTTCCCTCCAAAAATAAATGAAATAAAATAAAACTAAAACAACCTCCCGTTCCCTCCCCCTCCCCCCTTCCCCTGTTCACCACCTCACCCCCTCCTGCTTACTGGCCCTGGCATTCCCCTACACTGGGGCATAGAACCTTACAATTTAAAAATGAAAGGCTCACCTGTGGTCCAGATCTTGAGGCTGGAAGACAGAGGCATTTGATCTGGATCTTGACATGGGATTACACATGGTTTTGATCAATATCTTGAGACATAGTGGCCATAAAAACTTGGATCCAGGAGATAGAGATAAGCAGATATCTGAGTTTAGGGCCAGCATGGGTACAGCTTAATTTCCAAGAAGAGAAAAACTTAGGTCTAGGCATGTTAGAGCACACCTTTAATTCCAGCACTCAAGAGACAGAAGCATGCAGATCACTGATTTCAAAGTCAATCTACAGAACAAGTTCCAGGACAACCATGCTTAGGCAATGAATAAAACCATTGGTAAACCAGAAACCTGGTGATGATGTGATAGAACAACCGGACAATGTTCCAGTCCTAGGAAGCTTCAGAACTTAGCAGCTTTGGCCATGTGTCTTAGGTGGAAACCAGAAAGCTTGTGATGATGTAATAGAACAACCCAACAAATTTTCAGCCCCAGCAAGCTTCAGAACTTAGCGGCTTTGGCCATGAGGCTCAGGTTTTAGTGTCAAGTGTAGAAAGGTTTACTAGGACAATTCATGCTGACTATCTGAAGCTATAAAAAATAGCTATGATTAAGAAGAGACCAGCATCACTGAGGTGAAATCTTCTGGGTAATATTTTCTTAGAGCACAAAGAAGCAGTGTTCCAGAAAAAAAATTATGCTAGCAGCCAGACTTGGTAATATGTAAGAATCACCCGATGGCACTGGTCTTGAAGGCATGAAGGGGTCATGGAGAATAGCTGGGGCTTGGCAATGTAGAGTGCCAGGAAAGGCCATTGATGAATTGTAAACTCAGTTGTAGTTAGTTGCCCAGAAATAAAGGAGTCATGCAAAGAAGTTGAGGATTAGTGCCATGAAGAGAGTCTATGAGAGGCTACAGGTGAAGCCTAGCTGTAGTGGAAGATCCCCGAATACTGGAGATGCCAGTTCCTTGGGATGACTAACAAGAACAGCAACACCAATGGAGTTCTGGAGTCAACCAGAACCTAGAGTGCTACAGAAGGCAGGGCTAGAAGTGACCCAAGCAAAGGCCACAAAGAATATTATTGATATCTAAAGATGTTATTCCATAACTGTGGCATACCTGCCTAGGAAAGTTGCTAACAAAGTGGAGACAGCACAAGAGAAAGAAGTTTGTTGTACTCAATAAAAATGAAAGGACTTGGAGATCTGAAGAGTATTTGGACATCAGATATGGAGATGGGGAAATTTTTAATTTGCTCAGCTGTTTTTTTCATCTTGTTTTGCTCCAGTATTTCTTCAGTATGACATTTTGGAATGGTAATGTATATCCTGTGCCATGATATGTTAGAAGTATGTGATCTGGTTTTTGACTTTGGTTTGATAGGGGATTATAGTTAGATTATATGAATCCCAGAAGAATCTTAAAACTTCAGACTTTTAAACGTTGTTGAGATTGTTATTTACTGTGAGTATTTTTTAAATTCGACTAAATTTATTTTGCATTATGCTATGGTTAGATATGGCACCCATAGACTTGTGTGTTTAACCAGGCCTATGGGGGCCAGGAAGTAGAATTTGGTGGTTTGAATGTGCTTAGCCCAAAGAATAGCACTATTAAGAGGTGAGACCTTGTTGGAATAGTTGTTCCCTTGTTGGAGGAAGTGTATCATTGTGGAGGTGAGCCTTGAAGCTCCTAAGCTTAGGCTCCACTCAGTGCAGAAAAGAGACTCCTCTTAGCTGCCAGCAGAAGAGTCGGGGTCTGTCTGTCCTCAGATCAAGATGTAGAACTCTCAGCTCCTTCTCCAGCACCATGTCTGCCTGGATACTGCCACGCTTGCTGTCATGATGATAATGGATAGAAGCTCTGAAACTGTAACCTAATTTCAAGTAAATGTTGTCCTTTATAAGTGTTGCTGAGGTCATAGTATCTCTTCACAGCAATGGAAACCCTAACTAAGACAGTGGTGGTAATTTGTGTGTGTGTGTGTGTGTGTGTGTGTGTGTGTGTGTGTGTGTGTTGGGGGGATGTTTCCTTTCCTGTGTTTAGCTGGTATACAGATATTTATTTCCTGTGACCTTGGGTGTAGTTAGCCTCCTTAGGTTGGGGTTTTCCTTCTAGTATCTTCTTTAGAGCTGGATTTGTAGAAAGATACTGTTTAAGGTTGTTTTTTTTAAAACTAAATATCTTGTTTTCTCATTTTATGTTGGTTGAAAGTTTTGCTAGGTATAGTAGTTATTCCAAGTGTGGTCTCTTGGGGTCTGCAAGAAATCTGCCCAGGCCATTTTAGTTTTTGGAGTGTCCCTGTCTCCTTAACACAGGAATCAAGAAAGAAAGCACTAGGGTTTTCTTCTCACATAGGGTCTGGTGATCAAAGTCAAGTTCTTGGGCTTCTGAGCCAAGTACTATACAGAGTGAGGTACCTCCCCAGAACATAAGGATTTATATGTTCATCATTCTGGTGGTCAATTATGTAGTTTCACATATAATAGGCAACCACTCTACTATAGAGCTAGACTCTCAGCAATGCTGTAATAAGTTTTACAATTTTTAATTGTATATAATGGTTGAAATAAAGTATTCATTGTGAAGCATAATGTAGTTTGGCTCTTTGTACATTTAGTATTCATCAAAGTTGATACGTACTGCTCTATTTCATTAATATGTATGTAATTTTATATATACATATATAATATTCATCTTTCAAAGTATTTCTCATTAATATCTTGCATATCCAGAAAGGAATGGGGTAAAAAATAAGATGAGTAATGTTATCATTAATATAATTATTCAAGAGCTTATTTTGAATAAGTTATACATTTTAATGTTAATATTATTAAGATCATAAATAATTTTCTAAACCTTTATTTTACCCTGTATTAATAATTTAGGAATTTGTAAATAACAGTCTTCTACTGAATAGTGCTACTAATCTCAATTTTAAGTAATTTATAGTAATATATTATTGAGGAAAACAAAGAACAGCAGTATTTCTTAGTGATTTGAGGAAGAGTACTTCCATTTTAGGCTAGGAATTGGTAGTATGGTTCTGATCTCAATCATGATGAAGTGATGTGGTATGATATGTCTAAGGAACCTGTATAATTATCTGTGCCAACTTAACGGGCCACACAATCTGGTGAAAACCATACAAACAAGTTAATCTTAATATTTGAGAAAGTTCATTGGATTGGCAGTCAACCTCTGTGCACAGGGTTATGGCTATGGCCCTGAGTTCACTTTAGCAAAAGTGTTCTGAGGAGAATTTTGCTACTGATGACATTTTCTGTCTGACCATGGCTGGGCTTGTGAGGATGAAGAAGAATAAGAAGCACATAAGGCAGTACATACTAAACTTTCTTAGTGCATTCAGTGCCATGAAAAAATGTTTCCTTCCTATCAATTTTCACCATGAATAGAAGAAATGATTTTACAATTATGGAGATAACATTTTTGGAGATATTACTGAAATGAATTATGAGCATTCACGTATAGGATCATTTATGCAAAATCCTTTATAAGCTGTTTTTCCTATTTCCTCACTAGGATACATTCTCGGTTTTGTTTTAATTCTTTCCTCTTATTTAAAAACAATAAAATATTTAATATTTCTTTAGTATTCTGATCTTTTTAGAAATTGACTTTGTGTTTTGAAAACTGAGTTTCAATTGTGGTTCTTATGCTACTGTTGAGAGAAAATCAGGACTTTGAACAGTTAATGAATACAACTGGGTTTTTTTTCTGTTTTATCTATTTACATTTATTTGATTTGGGGAGGACAGACACACAGGCATACATACACACATACACGTGAGCACACACACACACACACACACACACACACACACATACACACATGCTCACCAGCCAATAAGTGCACATGAAAATAGTCTGTGGAAGTCATTTTTTTCCTTCCATGAATGAGTTTAAACTTCGATCTTCTTATGGTCTCACTAATCTAGTGAACCACATTGCCAACCTTATCTTACGAATAGCAATGTTACATTTGTAGAGTGAAGTTTTACTAGTACCATTATATATCTAAGATTCAGAATAAAGGCATAAGTGATTTATAGTAAATTCAGTATTTTTTTTTAAATCATACACTTTTATTATTGAGGTTATGCCTGAAGACTCTATGTGATTATTAGTACTATACTAACAACACCATATTAATATCTAATTTTTCTTTCCTATGGATTCTAGAATATAGGTGTAGATTTGTATTTGGAAGAAGTAACATTCTCACAGGATAAGGAAAAATGACATTTAAATGAAAATATGTACTGAAAGCTCCATATTTATGAATTTATGAAAGAATATGTGTTTTGGTTAGAGGTAAAACAATATTATGGTAGATTATTAACATTAAGTATTTGTAGATATGTATGCATATGAAGAACTTGCCATAATATATTTGCAAAGAAACTCCTTCTATGTGAATTTTAAAGAGTATTGTAGAAATTACCAAGTTGATAATATCTGGAATGAAGCACCTATCTTTCTATCTTCTTTTTCAGAAGACATAATTTTTTACTCTTCTTTTCTCTTCAACATCTTTCAAGTTATTAAGCAGGCTGCCTAAGGGAGAAACCAGCTCCAGAAAAAAAAATAATAGCTTATTTAGGGGTTTTAGTACTCGGCTACAGTTTCTCCTACCTTTCCTAATAGATTCACTCCTTTTGTTCACCTTTCAAAAGGAGGCCTTAAAAGGAAGCTCTCCTACAGGGAATTTACAGTAACTAGTGACTTCTGGCTCTTCTTCCCCCCTTAGGCTAGACACTTCTTTGCTGAAAGAGGCTTTTTTATCAGCATCTATTGTACTCCTTTCCCACTGTTATGAATCCTCGATATTTTCTTAAATAGGATACATTATACTAGGAACCTGGTTCCAATAGGCAGTAGTATGACAGTACTTGAATTTAGATGTGGGTTGTTTCTTTTGTTTTGTATTTTCTTCTGAATCTCTACAAACTCTGATAGTTTCATGAAGACAATTTGCTTTCTTTGCATTGTTCATTTCTTAATATTTAGTGGTACAAAAGGTGAGAGAGTATAGATGAAAGAAACCCAGAAAAGGCCATGAAATCCTCACTCAGTTCAGAACAAACACCTTAGCTAAAATGCTTCCACTGATTTATATTAGGGTCTTCACAGTGTGAATTTTTCTCTACAATATTAATTGGATCTGATTTGAAAACCTCACAAATTTTTAGCATGTATTTAATATTTTCGGACAATGCATTGATAGTGTGTTTTAATTTCATGGATGTTAATTACTCCTAGTTTTCTAATAAAATATTTCTAATTGTAACTTTATATTTGGGAAATATTAAGTAAGATTGGATTTCAAGAGACATGTGGGAAATTATAGAATAATTTATTTTCTGAGTAATTTAGAGAGTTATATATTACATTTAAATTTCCAAGTACTGAAAATACCAGAGAAAATTATAGAGAACACATTCTATTATTCATTTGTTGTTCTATAGTATAGCATAGGCTAATTTTACTATTGAGAATATATTTTTCCCAAACTATATTATGATCTTGCTTAAATCAGATGTGTTTCCAGTTAGTTCAATAATTCTGAATTACTTAATTTATTATTACATTTAAAGAATGAAGAATGTTGCTGAATAATATTTGTTAAATTAGCAAATGTATTATGACAGGTGCATTCTATTACGTTTCTACTATTTAAAATTTAAAATGACCACAGATATGAATGGATCTTCAAATAAAACATGCAAATAAATATTAAGTACATTAAAATTTTATTTAGCATTACTATAGAATCAAGAAATAAAAAATTAAGACCACAGGGCATACTTTTTCACAAAACATTTAAGCTTCTACATGTCGGCTGACTGCTAGCAATCCCCCTCCCTTAGCGTTCTGAGTAAACCACCACAGTCTATCCATTTTAATTATTTAATGATAATAAGGTTCTTTATAATAATATTGGGTTGGTAACTTGGCTTCCATCAGTATAAGTCCAAGAGAGCTAATCCCTCAATTCAGCAAGGAATAATCATTTTGTCCAATTTCAAAGCACTGTTTGATGATGTTTTATAAATGGATGGTAATCATTTTTAATTTGTATAAGTTAGGTATTCTTTGTCTGGAATACTAAAGGATCATTTTAGAATCCTTTATATTTTGGAATATTTGCATGTAAATAATGTTATCTCACAGCCCACACTTATGTGCAAACAACAAATTCATGTGTTGTTCATATATATGTCATATACATAACCTGAAATTATTTTTATATAATTTAAAGATAACCACAATTTTAGAGATGAAACAGTTTGTAAACCACAATCAAAAGGTTTGAGGGGATATGTTTATTCCCACCCCCAGAAACTGAACAAATTGTGTTGTGTATTTGTTACTTAACTGAAGCCTGTCATAAGATCTGGTGCAGAATTATCCACTGTAGTATCACGAGAGAGCTTAAGACTTCTCAGATTTTAAATGTCATGGTTGTGGATTGTAGATGTTCATATTTTAATACGTAAATAACAATCAAAAGAATTTATGAAAGCTTATGATCATTTTTGAAAACCAGACTTGGTTCTCTACTTTTCTTAACTAAGCAGCCACATGTAACTTGTTTGCACAACCAATTAAACAAAATAATTAACAAGCATTGATGTCCTAGATTTACAACATGATTTTGACTAAGTGTATATATATTATAGAAACATTAGTTCATGCCAATGAAAAAATATTATTTGCGAATGACTACATTTTCCAAGAAAATAATAAACTTGAGGTCTGAAAATATAATTTCACTAGGCCTATAGTTACAGAATTATGCTGCAGAATACAAAGAGAGCCAATTTAAGCAGGAATATATTAAGGAAGAGGAATAAGATCCTATGAGCCAGAGAGGTCGAGGACCCCAGGAGAACACAACCCACAAAATCAACTAAGCGTGGATCTTAAGGGCTCATAGAGACTGGCAGTCACAGAGACTGCATGTGTCTGCTTTAGGTGCTCTGCATATATTTTATGGTTGTTAGCTCAGTGTTTTTATGGGACTCCTAAGAGAGAGAGTGGGGGTGTCTCTGACTTTTGTCTGAACTTGGGACCTTTTTCTTCTTACTGAGCTGCCTTGCCCAGCCTTGAAATAAGTGTTTGTGTCTTATATCTTATTAGATCTTATTGTATCTTGTTAAGCTGTGTTCAGTTGATATCCCTGGGAGACCTGCTGTTTTTTGAAGTGAAATGGAGAAGGATCTGGAAAATACTGAAGGTGGTGGAGGGGGACTGGGAGGAAAGGAGAGAGGTAGAGCATACTGTAATCAGAATGTATTATATGGGAGAATATCTATCTATCTATCTATCTATCTATCTATCTATCTATGTATATATATATATATATATATATATATATATGCTATCAGACTATGATAAGAATCTAATTTTTTCAAATCATTGAAATTTGTTTTAAAATCTTTCTTTGCCTAGTAATATTAAACAAAACAAAATAGACAATGGCAATTTTATATGAAACTATATAACCTATAGGTACACCAAAATATTATTCAAAAATCACAAACAGATTATACTTAGTATTATACAACATAATTATCTTGACTGTATATACATAGTGATACAAATAAGTGTGTTGAATTGTTAAGCTGGACAACATTGTTACAGACACACATTTGCATGTTTTCCTAAAAAGGTAGCTCTTTCGAGGATATATCTGAGTTGCTCAGTTATAAACTACATAACACTGAGGAACTAACAGAACTAATAATATATGCATTTTCTTGCTATTATTACTATAAGAAGGTGTTAATTTTTCTGCATCATTGCTAACATTTGTGATATGTTTTACCATAGTCACCTTTGTTTTGTAAAAAAGTATTCCCTGTGGTCTTAATTTTTCATTTCTTGATTCTCTAATAATACTAGATAAAACTTTAATGTACATAACATTTATTTGCATGTTTTATTTGAAGATTCGTTCATGTCTGTAGTTATTTTAATTTTTAATTGCACCCTTACCAAATTCTTAGAGTTCTTTTTTTTGTTGCTTTAAAAATAATTTTGTGAGTTCTCTGAGAATTTGTTTTGTATTCACCTTCTCTCCTCCAACTCCTCCAGCATCCACATCTTCCCTAGCCATCTAAATTTGTGTGCTATAAAAACATGTTTTTTAAACCAATCAAAACCAATATATACCGCCCAAATGTATTTAAATGTGCCACCTTCTAGTACTAAAGAGTGGTTAAGTTATTAAGAGATATAGTGTTAAATAAAATGGATATTCTCTCTCCCTAAAATATCAATTGCTAATAACTCCTCAGCTAAAGGAGGGAGACTTTGTATCCACATCCTATTTCCATGCTGGAACTTTTTATGTACTGAACTATTTACACATACATTAGGCATGTTATTGCAACTCCTCTGAGTTCATATGTGCATCTATGTTGTATGTCCAAAAGACACTGTTTCCTTTTAATTATCTACAATCACTTGTTCCTACACTCTTTCTGCACCTACTTCTTTTATCTCTGAGCAGGGGACATGTTATTATATATATGTTCCATTCAGGGCTGAGCACACTGTAGAATTTTACTCTTTTGAGCAGTTGTAAGTTTTTGTCTTAATCACAGTCTACTGAAAATAGAAGCTTTTCAGATGAGTGCTGAGAAATGTACTGATCTATTGTATAGCAATAACCCATTAGGAATCTGTTTTGTACTGTGTCCATTTATCAGAATAGTAGTAATAAATTTCTTTGTAGAGTCAGTGATTTGTCTAATGTTAGGTTCATGGCTCAAAAATGCTGCCACATATAGGTTTCATCAGGTGGAGTGTTTCAAATCTGCAATTTATAAAATAGTTACTACCACTTTAAAAATATTTTGTTAGTACTTTAGGAATTAGATACAGCATGTTTTATATTCATCCTCTCTCATCTAACTCTTCTGGCATCCACATCTCTCCCATTCTGAATGAACAACGTTCAGTCCACTATTATACTACTCAGTGGGCATGCTGTGCCCCACCAGTAATTACTGTAATTCACAGGGTTCAGGGTTGGGTGAAACTAATGATTGTTTTTCTCTTCCAATAGCATCATCCAGAATGATGAAACCTATCAAATAAGGATTTACTCCTTGATGAGAACCAGCTTGAGTTCTCCAAGTTGTAAGACTTAAGTGTATGGTGTTTTCAGCAGTATGGTCTTACCATGAAGTTGTGGAGAATAACCAAGAGCATAAACAATAGTTCTAATTTTGGGAGGTATTTTTAGGACCTGATTCATTTGTAATATGGAAGAAGTCACCCATTCTTGGAACTGGTCTTCTTTGTTAGTTTCTGGTATCTAGTAGGAGGCACTAGTGACCCTTTAAAGGATAACTCTGTTTCTCTCTCTCTCTCTCTCTCTCTCTCTCTCTCTCTCTCTCTCTCTCTCTCTCTGTGTGTGTGTGTGTGTGTGTGTGTGTGTGTGTGTGTGTGTGTGTGTGCGCATAAATATAATTTAAGAAAACTGTAGTACACAGCCAGCCCTATCTGGCCCTATATTATCATTTCCTGTTTCCTCTTAACCCTTTATATTAGAGCATTCTGTCTACCTCCCTTGAAAGTCCCTACCAATGGCCTGCAATACTTCTTTTCATTTGTAAATATTTGAAATCTTTACATATTCAGGAAATCATTTTGTGTCATAATTTATAAAAACTATTCAATCCCCCTTTCTTTCAGTTTATACTAATATAATGCATAGCCCAAGGCCACAATGCTTTCTCTTATTTCATGTCATGATTGTCACAGTTTAAATTTTTACATTTAAATCTACAGCTTGTTTTGAGGTGTGTAGTGTTAAAAGACTTCCAATTTCATTAATTTATAAGTAGATTTTTTTTCGGGCTTGATCATATTTTTTAATCCAGAGGAAAAAACAGTGCTCTCAATCTTTGATGTTTAAAAGTATGATATAGAGTTCATGTTGAAACTTCACATGTTATTATAGTAGAGAGGAGAACTTCAGAATCTGTTGCTTTAGCAACTCCCCAGGTGATGTTGCTACCAGAGGCCCTGGGACATTTTGAACAGCAAAGAAATATACAACTGATAAACAAGTACTTCTAAATGTTTTCCATGTATTCATTTACTTTTTTTCACCTCCATGAAAATAGGCATTCCTTACCATTCCCTGTGTGGAGGAGATTCTAGCTTCTATACTACTTTTCAGGTCACATCTGATTAGGTGTATCCATAAGCAATAACATTGTTAGGTGATATTACTAAGCTTAACATTTCAGTTCGCATTACAAGTCAGTCCATTGGCAACATTAGTTTCATTTGCTAACCCATCAGCTACAACTAGGGTTTTTAGAAACCTCAGTAGATTGGTATCTGCTCCTGGAGAAGAGGCTAAAGGCTTTCTACAATTTTAAAGTTGTGCTGCTCTTTAATGTCAAGTAAAATTTGATCATCTTTTAGCTTAAACTGAAAACATCTAGAAGGGTAATAATTAGTAGTCAGAAATCCTTCAATTGGATATTACTGAGTAATGTTGGGCTAAGGAGTGGGAAATTGAGTTTCTCTTTATTACCAGATTCTTATGTTTCAAGTTCAGCAGTTCTAGATAAGGTGTGATTTCTGTAAGCACTGTTATTGGAACTAAGTCAGTCCTAATGCAAAGCCCTATGGAGCAGGCAGTCACTAGCATGATGCTGAACCTTTGTGGATGCATTCTAACTTAGAAACTGAGGAAAGTAGGTGCTAAGTAGAGACATTTTAATCATTTTGTTTCTGAAACACACTATAGGTGCAGAATTTATGTTTGTTTTCCTCGTTTTCTCAGCTTTTCTAGTAAAAAAGATTTTCTTCAATTTACATATAAATGACCAAGTATAATAGGGCCATTAAACTAACAAGGGCTTTCTAATGGATAGAGAAGATGGTTTTTCTATAAAATTAAGGCCCAAGATGGTTACATTTAAATGGATAAGAATTTAATTGTGATATTTTCAGAAACTTCCATAAAATAGTGATTAATAAAACTGCACTTAATATTTAATAGGAAACAATGGAAAAGAATATTATTTTGTAAAGAAGAAAGAATACTGAACTATATATCAAAAAAATTATGGTGAATGGTTTGGCAAAAATACCAAGAAAAATAGAATGTCATGCTTATTAAAATATCAAATAATGGGCACTTTCTACCATGCTTCTTAAATTTAATCTTCTGTTTCACATCTAATCCTGCATTGATAAATAACAAGTATAATTTGTGTTGCCAATACACTCACCAGAGCATGGTCAAACTTCTATTAGTCATATTGACACAAAATCACCCTTAAAGAAAACCTAGTCCTTCGCCATGCCCATCAGAAGCCTTGTTTAAAAGTATGAGCTGTATTGTAAAGTGAACAAAGGATTATAAGAAGAAAATATTCCTTTTATTTCTAACACATATTCCTCTCTCTCTCTCTCTCTCTCTCTCTCTCTCTCTCTCTCTCTCTCTCTCTCTCTCTCTCTCTTTCTCAATTTCCAGGGACTATATAAGCCAGTGTACATAACTAAATGCTAAGTGAAATAAAAGAAAATATTAGAGCTATGTTATGTAATGTCTTCAACCATGGTATATCCAAAACACATGAAATATTTGACAATAATATATTTAAATGATAATTTTATTTGAAAATATTATTGGTATAAATTTTTTTCTCCAACCCCTTATAAGTAATTCATTTAAAGTATTCATTTCCTCCACTTTTCCTCTAACAGGCTCAGAAATTCATTTTTAGCATTTATTTATTTACAAACCACTTATCTCTGTTTCTTTACTACTTGTAATTTTTTTTAGATATTTTCTTTATTTACATTTCAAATGATATCTGCTCTCCCGATTTCCCCTACAAACAAAAGAAAACAAAAACAAAACAAAAAAACCTCTGTTCCTTCCCCCCTCCCCCTGCTCACCAACCCACCCTCCCCAGCATCCTGACCCTGGCATTCCCCTACACTGGGGCATACAACCTTCACAGGACCAAGGGACTCTCCTCCCATTGATGACCGATTAGACCATCCTCTGCTATACACATGCTGCTGGAGCCATGAGTCCCACCATGTGTATTCTTTGGTTGGTGGTTTAGTCCCTGGGAGCTCTGAGGGTACTAGTTTGTTCATATGGTTGTTCGTCCTAAGAGGCTGCAAACCCCTCAGCTCCTTGGGTCCTTTCTCTAGCTCCTTCATTGCGGACCCTGTACTCAGTTCAATGGATAGCTGTGAGCCTTTACTTCTGTATTAGTCAGGCACTGTCAGAGCCTCTCAGGAGATAGCTTTATCAGGCTCCTGTCAGCTAGCATTTGCTGGCATCCACAGTAGTGTCTGTATTTGATGACTGAATATGGGAAGAATTCCCAGATGCAGCATGATTCCTCAGGAAATTGGACATAGTACTACCAGAGGACTCAGCTACACCACTCCTGGGCATATACCCAGAAGATGCTCCAACATGTAATAAGGACACATACTTCACTATCTTCATAGCAGCCCTATTCATAATAGCCAGAAGCTGGAAAAAACAACCAGATGTCCCTCAACAGAGGAATGGATACAGAAATTGTGGTATATCTACACAATGGAGTACTACTCAGCTATTAAAAACAATGAATTTATGAAATTCTTAGGGAAATGGATGGATCTGGAGAATATCATCCTGAGTGAGGTAACCCAGTCACCAAAGAAAACACATGGTATGCACTCTCTGATAAGTGGATATTAGCCCAGAAGCTCAGAATACCCAAGATACAATTCACAAACCACATGAATCTCAAGAAGAAGGAAGATCAAAGTGTGGATACTTCGTTCCTTCTTAAATGGGGGAACAAAATACCCCATGGAAGGAGTTATAGAGACAAAGTATGGAGCAGAGACTGAAAGAAGGACAACCCAGAGCCTGTTTCTTCATGATTCTAGCTTAAACTGAAGACCAGGAGCTCTCCACGACTTTCTTAAGACTCCAGCACCATATAGGGATTGCTGAGACATTCAGTTAGGTGGGTTTTCTTATCCCAAAAGATCCAATCAAGAAAACTCCTCACAAATATGCCCCATCTGCTGGGATTTTAGTTAGTACCAGATATAGTCAAAATTTATAACCACATTAGCCATCATACTTGAGGTAAGAATGGAAGTATACAATTCTATTGGTTTCTTTTTAAAAATTATTTTGTTTTAGATTTTTATTCCTTAATCCTTTTTTACAGTCCAGACTTCATTCCCCTCCCAGTCTGCCCCCTGACTGCTCCCTTTCTCATACCTCCTTCCTCCACCCCATCTCCAAGAGGATGTCCCCACCCACCATCCATCCCACCAGGCCTCCCCACTCCCTGGGGCCTCAGTTCTCTCTAGGGCTAAGTGCATCTTCCTTCACTGAGTCCAGACCCTGCACAGTCCTCTGCTGCATATGCGTCAGGGCCTCATATCAGCTGGTGTATGTTGCCGGCTTGGTGGCTCATTGAGAGATCTAGACCCAACAAGCAGCTGAAAGAGTCAGATGCAGATATTTCCACAAAATCAATGGACAGAAGCCAGGGACCCCTGTGGTTGAGTTAGGAAAGGCTGAAAGAAACTGAGGAGGAGGGTGACCCCATGGTTTAATTCTTTATGTACATTTGTGAATCAATAAAATAATAGTTATTTCAACCCACATCAAAATTTTAGTAAAATTAATAAATTATCTCATCAGCATATATAGATATATCTAATCTACTAAGACAACTAATTTGATCTCTACCAATTAATATATTTTGTTAACTTTTAATAGTTCACCCTTCCTTCAATTTTTCACTTATTTCCTGTCTTTTGATATTGATATAGACAGATAAGGAGTTATATTTATTCTTAAAGATAAAGTTAATGACATAAGTCAAATATTCATATCCAAATTTACACTTCTAATCATTTTGTGAAATAAGCAATGCTATTACTGTTTCACATAAAACATACAAATAGACCTAGAAGGGAAAAAAAAAGAGTGAAATGCATATCATTTTCTCTTGCTGCAAACACGAATTTGGTTCAGAAAACAATCATTTATTTTGTTTTGTGTAAAAGTATCCAGTATTTCATAGTGGAATTTTATGAGTAGGTCTTCATTTTCCCATTGAATAAAATACCTCTGATTCATATTTGTTGGCTTACACAAATGTATGTTGGAGGAGAAGAGAAAGCTAGATATCTCAGCAAGTAAATTCTCTTACTGCCAGACACTTACTGCCAAGCCTGATGACCTCACTTTGATCTCTGGGAAGCACATGGATAAAGAAGAAAACTAATGATCACAAAATGTCCTCTGATCTGTACACCTGTTTGCATGCGTATTCAACTAAATAAATTGATGTAAAATACAAATGCAATTCAGGTATTTTAAAATACATTTCCATGTGTTAATTTTGATGTCAATTTTCTGTTTTGGCTCTTTGATGTAGAATGTATTAATTGGATTTTCAAATATTGACTCAGAATTACATACAAGAATAAATCTCATTAGTTCTTGGCTTATATTTACCATGTTTATCCTGATACATTTGGCTTGGTAATACACTGCTAAAAAAAATTGTACATATATTTATGTGGAATATTAATCTAAAATTTACATTTCTGCAATGTCTTTCAGTTTGTTGTTGACATTTTAAAGGTAGAAAATATTCATTTCTTTTGTTTTCTGAACCAAATTGAAGGACAGTTTACTGATTTTACATTTTCAAGGTTACTAGCTATTTAATCATTTACATAATCATCATGAAACTATTCATTGTGTGAGTTGGGTAATAGTATATGTCTTTAAAGAAATTAGTCAATTTCAAGTGATTTTTTCCGGTTATTGGGATAAATATAATATTTTTGTTATTACTTACTATCCATGGTACTAGTGTCTTGTTTTTAATACTGTCTTAATTTTGATCTATATTTCTTATTGATATATTCATTTTATTGCTATTCTGAAGGACTTTTTATTATGTTTGATAAATTCTAGACTTTAAAAAAATATGCCATTGAATTTCCTTAAGCATTCCCTTTTTCTCATTTCACTGATTTTGAATAATTTTATTATCATTTATAAATAAAAATTCTCTTGAGAATTTTGTATATATTTTATTTAGAACTATATTATTTCAATTTTCCCAATAGAGGTTTTCAAAAACCTTGTTTTTACTTTATTTCTATTATATTAGGAAAATAATCCACATCTTTTCTTTTTTATTATTTGTTTAAGGAGTGTTTTATGGCACAGAATAGTGTTAGTTTTAGGAACTATTCCATGTAAGCTTGAGACAAATGTGTATTCTGCTGTTGTTGAATAAAGTAATCTATAAATGTCAACTATGTCAAGTTACTTGATAGTGCTGTTCTGGTCAACTATATTTTTAGTGATTTTCTGCCTACTTGACCTATCCATTATTGAAAGATGTAAGTTAAAATCTCTGATTATAATTGTAATTTTGTCTTTTTAACCTTTGTTGTCATTTTCTCTTCCTTCATTCATTTTAATACTATCTTATTAAGGATGTACATATATATAATATTCCTACTAGGATCATTTAGATTTTATTATTAGAAGTCTTCCTTTCTGAGAAGTATATAAACTATTCCAGGTTTAAAATTTAATATCTGTATGCTTCATCACAATATAGTCCTTTATAATGAGTATAACTTAGTCTTTATGTTTCATTTTTCCATTAATGAAATATGCTTTCTTTTATTTACATTAGCAGTCACTGATTTTACATTTCTGAAAATTATTAGTTTGTGTGTGTGAATGTGTGTGTGTATCTGTACATATATGGATGTAAAATTGCTCTGCTATGTTTGTGGACAGAGGAAAATTAGGAATCAAACTGAGGTTGTCAGGCTTGGTAGAAGGTGTGTTTATCCAATAAGTCATCATAGCAGCACAGTTGCTTTTTAATTGGTGTATGTGAATAGTAATATTTCAAGTAAACATTAACATAATTAAATTAGTTACTATCATACATATAGATAATTTGTATTTATTGTGTTTATTCTTTGAAGAAAGGAAACAAAAGTTGTATTTATAATTCAAGTTGTAGAGTAATGTGTTTGTAAAGAGATGTGAATATATATTTCTGGACATACCAATCTTGACCATCACATCCAGTTTTCTTTTCACAGAATTCATTGCCTTCCATAATCATACAAATATATCTGTATAATACTGATTTGTGCGACCCTTAAGTCAACCTATATGAATTTAGAACATTATAAATTGGAGAATTTTTTAAAAACTCCTATTTTTGAACATTTCAAACAATGACCCTTTTACTTTTTTTCTTTTTTTACTTGGATATTTTCTTTATTTATATTTCAAATGTTATCCCTTTTCCAGTTGCCCCACCCACAAACCGCCTTTTTGATCCCCTCTCCCTCTGCTTCTATGAGGTTGTTCCTCCACCTACCCACTCCCTTCTTCTCACCTTCAAATTCCACTACACTGGGCATTGAGCCTTCACAGAACCAAGGGCCTCTTCTCCCATTGATGCTCAACAAGGCCATCCTCTACTACATATGTAGCTGGAGCCATGGGTTTGTCCATGTGTATTTCTTGGTTGGTGGTTTACTTCCTGGGAGCTCTAAGGGGTCTGGTTGGTTGATATTGTTGTTTTTCCTATGGGGATGGAAACATATTCCTGATACATGTCAAAATCTTTACATCAAGCCAGGCAGTGGTGGCGCATGCCTTTAATCTCAGCACTTGGGTGGCAGAGGTAGGCAGATTTCTGAGTTCGAGGCCAGCCTGGTCTACAAAGTGAGCTCCAGGACAGTCAGGGTTGTATAGAGAAACCCTGTCTCGAAAAATCAAAAAAAAAAAATCTTTACATAAAAAAATAAATTTTAATAGAATTATTAAATGTAAACCTAGGACTTTACAACAATATTTTTATTATTTTGTGTCAGCAAATATTTACTCATTTTCCACTTCATTTATGCAAAAAGTTGCAAACAGAGCTATATATTCCAATACAATGCCACAGAAGCAGAATAGATTTAACAATCACAGCTAATGAACCCTATTAGATTAAAGAACTAACTTCACTGAATTAAGTAGATAAAGGTTTTCATAAGCACGTAAATGTGTAAGACACTTCCCTGACCCTTGGCCCTGTGAAGGTTCTGTGCCCCAGGGTAGGGGAATGCCAGGGCCAGGAAGTGGGAGAGGGTGGGGTGGCAAGCAGGGGGAGGGGGAAAGGGAACAGGGTTTGTTCTTGTTGTTTTTGTTTTGTTTTTGTTTTTTGTTTGTTTTTGTTTTTGGAGGGGAAACTGGGAAAGAAGAAATCATATGAAATGTAAATAAAGAAAATATCTAATAAAAAAAGACAAAAAAAGATAAAGGTTTTCATTTAAAGGCAAGAAAATAAAAGAAGGAAAGAAGAAAAAGGTAAAGAAAGAGAGAAAGA
This sequence comes from Montemys delectorum, assembly GCA_019843815.1. NCBI lineage: Eukaryota > Metazoa > Chordata > Mammalia > Rodentia > Muridae > Montemys > Montemys delectorum. Next base: position 7,916 of record JADRCD010071804.1, on the reverse strand, counting down.
AAGAGGGAAAGAAAAGGCTTTTGGAATCAATTTTACACATATTTGTTTTTCTGTAGCAGTTTGACAGATGAGTAATGTAGATAACAGTGACTGCTTAAGTGTTTTTATGAGTAACCTTAATTCATCATTGTCTAATGGTTAATAGATTTAGGGTAGCTGCATTAAAACAACACGTGCAGTATTTTTCAAAAGAATGTAATTTGTCTTGTTTTTGTCATGTTGGCAATGGAAAATAGTTTTATTTTGATAAAGGTTACAGAATTTATTGGGAGGAGATATCTGATGACATCAAAGGTCTTTCTCAAAGCAATTTCAGATACCAAAATTACATACAGAGACTCACTCCTTTGACACAGTGGTAAACCAAACATTTTATAAAGACAGAAGAGAATACTAATTGGTCATTATATTTTAACCAATATAATTAATTCATAATCATTATTGGATGAATGTTATTTTAAAACTAGATGGTAAGCATTTGAAATAAAGTAACCACATGAGTTAATCAGCTTTCAGTTCTTGGTCAGACAGAGGGATTTGGTTGATATTTTTTTTGGGGGGGGGTCTGTTTATTTCTGAATGGAGACAGAGGAGTGGATCTGGGGAAGAGGGGAGTTGTAGGTGGGAGACAGAGGAATGGAGGGAGGGGAAAATGTGTGAAGATATATTGTATGAGAGAATGATAGTAACAAAACTAACTCCATTCATCTTTAATATTTCCATTCAGAATAAGTCAAGTTTAGAGTTTAGGACAGTAGTCTAAAGTGCTGTGTCAAACCAGCTGCAGCTTAAAGATTTAAATAGAATTTTATGAAATTATTTATTTAACAACTAAAATATTTTTTCAGGAAATTATTTGTTCCAAACAACAGTGCCTCATTATTTTTACCATTATAATTCAAATAAAATCGGTACTCATATTTGATACTATAAAACCATAGACTGCACATTTCACTAATTCATTTAATTTGCAATTAAAAGATCAATCATTCCTCCATGTTGGGCCATGTCTATGGTACCATTCCTCTTACTAAATGATCTCCTCTCTGTTTCTTACAACTCATCTTTATGTTTTAACTATACTTTTGTTGCTTTGGGGAAGTATCTGTGGGACCTTAAATAATGCCATGATATAAATTGGCCCTTTCTGCCAAGGCAGATCACCTGAATTCAATCCCAGGAAAATACATAATAAGACAGGAAAACAAAGAAACAAACAATCCAAACCAGCAAGTTGTCTTCTGATTGCTATCAGCATAACTTGGCATGGGTATACACACATATGCATGCACACAAGATAAATAAATGAATGGATGAATGAATGAATAAATAAATAAATAAATAAATAAATAAATGTATTTTTTGAAATCTTTATTTTTCCAAATTTGAAAACTACTGTACTAATATTGCTAGGGCTTAAGAACAGCCTCATTTATAGTAGCCAGAAACTGGAAACAACGCAGATGTCCCTCAACAGAGGAATGGATACAGAAAATGTGGTACATCTATCTACACAATGGAGTATTACTCATCTCTTAAAAACAATGAATTTATGAAATTCTTAGAGAAATGGATCGATCTGGAGGGTATCATCCTGAGTGAGGTAACCCAATCGCAAAAGAACTCACGTGGTATGCACTCTCTGATAAGTGGATATTAGCCCAGAAGTTCAGAATACAAGAATAACAACCCACAAACCATAAGAAACTCAAGAAGAAGGAAGACCAAGTGTGGATACTCCATTCCTTCTTAAAAGGGGGAACAAAATACCCATGGAAGGAGTTGCAGAGACTAACTATGGAGCAGAGACTGAAGGAAGGACAATCTAGAGACTGCTTCACCTGGGAATCCTTCCCATATTCAATCATCAAATCCAGACACTATTGTGGATGCCAGCAAGTGCTGGATGACAGAAGCCTGATATAGCTGTCTCCTGAGAGGCTCTGACAGTACCTGACTAATACAGAAGTAGAGACTCACAGCCATCCATTGAACTGAGTACAGGGTCCCCATTGAAGGAGCTAGAGAAAGGACCCAAGGAGCTGAAGGGTTTGCAGCCTCTTAGGAGGAACAACAATATGAACGAACCAGTACCTTTAGAGCTCCCAGGGACTAAACCACCAACCAAGGACTATACATGGTAGGACTCACGGCTCCAGCTACATATGTAGCAGAGGATGGTCTAATCGGTCACCAATGTGAGGAGAAGCCCTCGGCCCTGTGAAGGTTCTATGCCCCAGTGTAGGGGAATTCCAGGGCAGGGAAGTGGGAGAGGGTGGGTTGGTGAGCAGGGGTAGGGGGAAGAGAACAGGGATTTTTTGTTGTTGTTATTTTCGTTTTTATTGGTTTTTTTTTTCATATTTTTATTTTATTTATTTTTTCTTTTTTCAGAAGGGAAACTGGGAAAGGAGATATCATATGACGTGTAAATAAAGAAGATATCTAATTAAAAAAAGAACAGAATTACATTCACAGCCTTTTGAATACTTATTTTGTAAATTATGTTGCATAATGAGGATCATCACTAAAAATTTCTATATTTTCTGTTTGTTTTTATTGATTTGTTCCATAAGGCAGTGTTTGTAGCTATTTATATTAAAAGCAAATTTCTCATTAATTTATGTTCTACCATGTTTACTTTATTTTTCGTGACAGATACTTTAAAACTACTAAAAATACCGTTTACATGATGATATTCAGTAGCATGGATTTCTTTTCTAATGTGGAGTTTTAAAGAACAATCTAATGATCCAAGAAAATGAGCTGATACTTAGCAACTGAAAATTTATTACAAGGATAGCTTCCTAGAAGTACTTTTAAATCATGAGTCATGTGTATTTGACAGGTGACTATTTGACATTAGAGTGGAAAATCTGCAATACCAGAAGGGGATGTATGCAATCCTTTAATCTATCTGTAAATTGTCAAATTGCAAATGTAGAGACTTTGTTCTAAGCAATGCATGCTATTTCCAGATCTAAATTGCACTTAGAATTTTAGATTGCACCTCATAATCTCCAGCTGAACAGTTGCTAGTAAAAGCTATTTCAGTTTCAATATAAGGAAGTGATATCTCTTCCAATAAAAAGCAAGTTTCTCGTTTAATGGAAGTATTATGTATCCTGTATGATGAATAACAACAAGAAGAAGAATAGAGAACAGAAGGAATACTTAGGAAAAAACGGTAAGGACTGTGTCTCCAGTGACTCAGATAAATAGAGATGTTTGTTTTCTTTAAACAGCTCACAGGAAAATCTCATGAGGCAGCTCTGTCTCCTGAAGTTTTGGTCTATCTATATAAGTTCTATGTCTATAAAGTAGTGCTATCAAACAATTTGCCAACTCTCTGCTGAGAAAAACTGAATTGTAGATATTTTGTGCATATTTATGTTGTTGGCATCATCATTATTCTAATACTATACTCTGATATATATTACTGAGAACTTGTAACATATTACTAATTATTTTCTACATACAAAGTAGGAAAATAGAAAAATAGTTTAGGAAGTATTTCAAATGAAATAGAAATGACTAGTCAAAAATCAATGTTTCATTCATTTCTTTATATTTCTTTAGTATGCTTAATACAAAATTCTGTGGAATGACAGTAAATACCTAGTGTCTCAGTTAATTTACAAAGAAGAGGTAAACATTTCCTTTACTCACAAAAACCTAACTCTCAGAAACTAACATAGGAGATGAAAATAGGCCATACATTTGAAAGAACCATAAATCACTTGGAAGGTGTCAAACATTCATCATATAGCCATCTAGTGTTGAGAAAGTTTAGACAATCTCAATTTCATTATTGTAAATGATTTCCTCAGCAATTAATCTTAAACCATACCTCCAACTTCATACTTTATTTCTCACAACAAAAAGGAAATCTTGGAAAGAACGTATTAAAGGAGTTGCTTCAGAATATCTTTACTCCTTATTTTACTCCTAAATCTTCAATATTGTGACCCTATGTATCTTTTAGTTCCTAGTAGTTTTAAAATGCCTATACATTTCATAGCACAGTTATTTATTAAATAATTTGAAACTATAAAATACTCATAGTTAGTACTTTTATTTCACCAAAATGAAGCAAATGAAATTGGTATAACTATTTATAGTACTAGTTATACTGAGCTAAATATGCACTATCTTATTAAGAGGGATACATTGTATGTTCTGTGAGGATACACATTTTATGAAATTTTCATGAATTAAATTAACCAGTAGACACAGATATTGTTTGCTTCTTCTAAATTGATCAAAATTAAACATACAAAATATAAAATATGAAAATCTATGCTTTAACTTTAAAAAAAGTAAATTGTTATTCATTTTTCATCATTTCTGAATGAGGTTGGCATTTTATCTTATCTTGGACAATGTAACTGGAATAGGAAATTTACATCATCCAAAGTGTTGTAATTTTTCTTTGTAATTTGGCTGCAGTACTAACTATACTTTTGAGAAAAATTGGTTGAAAATAAAATTGTTTTGAATGTTTATAACATCCATATACTGTTACAGATTAATGACATACATAGGCTAATTGATTTTTCCAAAACTACAGAAAGTAAATCATTACTTTTTCCTCTATATAATATATGAGGCAGTACAATTTACAAACAAGGTTTGATCCTAGCAGGAAGATTTCCAATGGTTGTGCTCTTTTCCATTGTATCATGTCTTTGGCATTTGTTTATTATCTGTAAATGGGATTATTATATTATATCTACTATACATTTTTGGGAATTAAATGAGACACTAGGTGAAAAACAATTTTCAGTAACTTGGCACCTTGTAAATGCTCAATGCTTTTTTGCATATTTTCCAAAGCTCAGCATTCATTTTCCAGTGAGAATGAAAACAATAGCACTTCACCAAGTTCTGAACAGTATGAAGGAAAAATATTAGTTAGCTTTTAATTTGAAGTAGCTAACAAAGAACTAAGCAAAATAAGCTACTTATCTATAAAATGAAAATATTAAATTAAAAACTACTTAAGAACATGGGCTGTTTTACAAAGGCTGATTGTAAGTGTGAATAACACCAAATTTCTTTTCTACTAATAGCTGTTATTAAATTGAATTGAGCTCCTACTTTTAATCATATTAGTGCATAAAACTTAGAATAATCACAGAAAGCAGAAACAGATCTACAAACATCTTCGTTATTGATACCAGGAATACTGTATCAACAATGTTAGAAAATTCTTTTTTTTGTTGAGATCCTGGCTTTGTATTCTCTTTGCTTGGAAGTGTTTGGACTTTGCACACTAGAAGTCTGTAACTATGCACTTACATTTAAAGTTTAAAATATCAGAATCATTCAGAGGCTTTTCTTTAGCTGGGTTTATGATAATCAGAAAGTTGTATGCTATAAATTCAGAGGTGAGGACTACCTGTGGCATATCAACCCAAGGTAGCCTTTCATGCTGTATCTCTGCAGAAAGTTTGCCACTCAGACTTCATAGAAAGCACCTCTAGAGTTAGGTGCTGTCATTCATTTGTCCAGAGATATGGATTAAGTTGTCTGTATTTCCAGCTGAAGATGATGTCATGGAATTTGGATTGGCAGAACATAATTGTAAAAGACAGGTTTTGAAGTATAAATGATACATTATCTAAGGGAGTTTCATATATTGAATGAAATTTTAATGATGAATTAAAGATTGAAAACTATGCATGTATCCTCTCTCTCCTGGATTTTTAAAGTTATCATTTATTTATTCATTTAAAACATTTTTATTATTTAAAACAATTTTTATTAGATATTTTCTTTATTTACATGTAAATTTCTCTTTTACCAGTTTCCCCTCCAAAAAACAGACAAACAAACAAACAAACAAAAACAACAAGAACAAACCCCTGTTGCCTCCCCCCTCCCCATGCCTGCCACCCCACCCTCTCCCACTTATTGGCCCTGGCATTCCCCTACACTGGGGCACAAAACCTTCACAAGGCCGAGGTCCTTTCCTCCTATTGATGATCAAATTTGCAATCCTCTACTATACACATGCTGCCAAAACATTAAGTCCCACCATGTTTAGTCCTTGGTTGGTGGTTGGGTCCCTGGGAGCTCTGAGGGTACTAGTTAGTTCATATTTTTGTTCATCCTAAGGGGCTGCAAACCCTTCAGCTCCATAGATTCTTTCTCTAACTCCTTCATTGGGGACCATGTACTCAGTTCAATGAATGGCTGTGAGCCTCTACATCTGTATTAGTCAGGTATTGTTAGAGCCTCTCAGGAGATAGCTATATTAGGCTGGCTTGTCCTTCCTTCAGTCTCTGCTCCATAGTTAATCTCTGCAACTCCTTCCATGGGTATTTGGTTCCCCCTTGTAAGAAGGAATGAAATGTCTACCTTTTGGTCTTCCTTCTTCTTAAGTTTCTTGTGGTTTGTGGGTTGTTCTTCCTGTATTCCAAACTTCTGGGCTAATAACCACTTATCAGAGAGTGTATACCATATGTATTCTTTTGTGATTAGGTTACCTCACTCAGGATGATACCCTCCAGATCCATCCATTTCCCTAAGAATTTCATAAATTCATTGTTTTTAATAGCTGAGTAGTACTCCATTGTGTAGATATACCACAATTTCTGTATCCATTCCTCTATTGAGGGATATCTGGGTTGTTTCCAGTTTCTGGCTACTATAAATAATGCTGCTATGAACATAGTGGAGCATGTGTCCTTATTACATGTTGGAGCATCTTCTGGGTAAACAATTTTTAAATTTAAATATATTTGAACATTTTCTTCCCCTCCCCCAAGTTCTTTCATATCACTTCCTCATCCACACCCCAACTATTAAATTCTTTCTCAAAAATATTTTTTAAAAATCAATAAAACAATCTCCCTCAAAAAAACAAAGAAAATAAAACATCATCAAAAAAGGAAAAAAATCAAAACAAAATAAAACAAAACACTCAAACCAAACTACAAAGCCCCACTAAACTGTAACCAAATAAAAGCACACAAAGCAATTGTGGAGTCCATTATATGTTGGTCCACAACACCTGAAGAAGAGGACTGCCCTGGAGTGGTTAGTATACAAAGTGTTACTCCATCGCCGAAAAGTGAATCTCTCTTCCAGCAAGTATACATGCCAGCTTAGTTGTTAACCTTTCCCCTAGTGGCTAGGTTTTCATTCATTTACTTATTCATCAATCAATTAATCAACCAATCAATAAAACATAAGACAAACAAAAAGTATCGTATTGAAGCTCTACAGGAAAAACAACAGAAGGAGAAGAGCTCCAGAAGAAGCATAGAAATCAGAGACTGACTTGTTTGCACGCTCAGGAATTCTAGAAAAACACTAAGCTGGAAGCCATAATGCATATGCAGAGGACTGAAGAGAAAAGTGCAGACCTCTGTAGGCTCTGTATGAATGTGAGGTCTGTCTTTGTGAGTTCATATGAGCTATGCTCATGTTGATTTGAAAGGGCCCCCTTTTCTTTGTGTCCTTCATCATTTCTGTCTCTACACACTGCCTTCTCTTCCCTGGGCAGAAGGATTTTATGGAGACTTCCAATTTAGGGCTGAATGTCTGAGTTCCATCACTTTATGTCTAAGGTCTGGTTGTGAGTCTCTACATTTAATCTCCCTTTTACTCCAGGGGGATTTAACTAATTATGATTTAGACCTGTAAGTCTGTTTTCCCTAAATGTATTGAAACTTCTTATCAAGCAGCCACAGTTTAATTAATCTTTAAATCACAGCAAAGAAGATTTGAATTTAGAGTTTTTGTTTTTTTTTTTCTTTCTGAAAAATTCATTTTCTTAGAGCTGCCTCTGATGATGACCACCATTGGTTTTCTATTGTAAAGTAGAAATGTTTCATCTTTGAAGCTAGAGTTATAGATCATAACCTTATCTGCATGTATTTTTTGCTTGAACAAGGTTGTCTTCATTACCC
>JADRCD010071795.1:0-27775 GCA_019843815.1 Montemys delectorum | reverse complement strand
GTGTGTGTGTGTGTGTGTGTGTGTGTGTGTGTGTGTGTATGTGTGCGCGCACGTGAACGCAGCATAATACTTTAATATTTGTGAGCATAGTTTCAAAGTGGTATCTTCTTTCATTGTATATGATTTTTTCCTATTTCTGGAAAGCAGGTTCTTCCCTACCTCAGACAGGAAGTTTGGGTCAAGTTGGAGACTGGAAAAGACATCTAAAATCGGAACAGTCAGTGAAGTATTCTGCACCAGCAGCTCTCTGTTAACAAAGGAGGAAAAGCTGAGTAATGATTTGAACAGAACTGGGCAAGAAGCAACCCGAGAAGCTATTCCCTAGTGTGGGGAGGATAGGACCTGCAGTGGATGCTCAAGTCCCTTCTAGGAAACTGCATAGCTATCAGCACATGACCTATCCATCCTCCCACATACTGTCAGTTACTTCTAGGATACTTACAATACTTGAGGCAATGTAAAAGCTATGCAAACAGTTATCCTTCTATATTGTTTGAGAAATAATGACCAGAAAAAGTCTGTATGTTAATGCATTTGCACCTCTGTGTTAGCTCTGGCTGTCCTGAAACTCACTCTATAGACCAGGCTGGCCTCGAACTCACAGAGATCTGCCTGAAGTTGACCTTAAACTCCCAATCTTCCTACATTTACTTCCAAGTGCTGAGATTAAAGGCATTTTCAACCACTGCCCAAATAATTTTTACATTGTGAGGCAGGATTTAGTGTATCCCAGGCTGGCCTCAAACTCACAATGCAGTCAAGAATGAGCATGAACTTCTGATCCTCCTGTTTCTACCTTCTCCCATCACACCAGGTTTATGTAATGTTAGGGAATTAACATACTTGGTACATGTCAGGCAAATACTCTTATCACCTGAGTCGTATACCCAACTAGCTTTTGTGTGTGATTTAGGGTCTTGTGTAGCCCAGACTGGCTATGAACGTCTTACAAAACTGAAGAAGAACTTAAACACCTGTGTTCCAGACTTTATGTTCTAAATGCATGTGTGACTGTGTATGTATGTACATCTGTGGGAGTGTGCACATGTGTGTGTGGGTGCATGTGTGTGCATGTACACATATACCAATGTGTGCCACAGTGCATATATGGAAGTCAGAGAACAACTTGGCAAGTTAGCTCTCTTCTATAATATGGGTTCCAGTATAAAACTTATATCATCAGAGATGAAAGGCAAGCCCCCTTAGCCTGAGTTACCACATTAGCCCTAAACTTAGCTCTTTTTACACTGCAGTGAATAAGTTCCCCTGGTGGAGGCTCCATGTGACAGTCCTGCAGTGTTTACCTACCTGAGCTCTTTCCCCACATTAGCATGCTGGGAATCCCCTAGGATCTCAGGAAGGCTAGTGATGAAGTCATGTTGTAAGTTCACTGGAGCAACACTGATCAACTGCATCATCTGGGCTGTGAGGTCCTGCAGGGAGAAAGAACATTACTCACTTTTCAGAATTGTAGCACATTACTCAAAATAAGCACTCCTTATTCATGAAAATACAGACCTGAAATTATCATGTATACATCATGAACATGACAGACTCAAGCTCAAAATTCAAAGTAAGAGGCAAATGGGAGGTAGGGAAAGAGTACACTCAATAATAAAGTGCTTTCCTTATAAGCATGAGAACCTGAGTTCAATTTCCAGAATCTAGACAAAAGAAGCCAGGCACACTGGCATGCATTGGTGATCCCATGTCTGGGGAAGCAAAGACAGGTAGACTCCTGGGGAGCGCTGGACAGCCAGCCTATATCAGGATAGTTGGCAAGTCCTAAGCCACTGAAAGACTGTTTCAAAAAAATAGTAAATGTTGCCTGAGGAGTAGCATCCAAGGTTGTTCCTCTGTCTCCAGATACCAGCACACACACTCATGCAAGTGCACGCTTGCACGCGCACACGCGCACACACACACACCCTGCACCTACCCATGAACATGTACACATAAAGGAAGTAAAGATCTTCCCTCTAAATTCACACATAGGATACATTGAAGTTTACTCTAGACCCCAAATTCCAGCCCAGATGAGACTCTAAAAACATCTGCTTTTCTAAAAAAGATGTAGTTTGAAATGCCTGTGAAAACCTTAAAGAATGGTTTTAAGAACCTCTGCAATGAAGACAGGCATGGTAGTAGTATACACTGACAATCTGAACACTTAAGAGGCAGAGGCAGAGGCAGAAAGATGGAAGTTCTAGACAGCAAGTTCCAGGCCTGCCAGAGCTAGACAGTAAGACCCTATAAAAACCCAACCCAACCCAACCCAACCAAAACACAAACAACCAAGGGTTGTGGAAAGCAGTAAGACCGCAGGCAGCAGCGCCTCAAGCAGACTGCTCACCACTGAAACAGGGTCTCGGCTAACAGACTATGACAACAGCTTACTTGTCATCATAACAAGAAATCTTCACTCCTTGCATTACTAAAATTCAGTGAGGTACAACATATTCAGTTTCTTGCCCAATAACCAACACAAAGAAAAACTTGGACTTCTATTTATTTAAGTATTCAACTTTACCAACACACTTACATAAATCACATAATTGCAAAAACTACAAATTAAATCATTTATACTGAAATAAGATAACCTGGGAACTTAATACTTTTCAGAAATAAAAAGTAATCTGGAGATTATGAAACACAAATAAACACCTTCACTTTCTCTGTTTTTGTTGTTGTGTCTTGCTGAAGGCAGGGTTTCTACACTTAGGCCTGGCTGCCCTGGAACTTGCTCTGTAGACCAGGGAGACCTCAGAAGTCTCAGGTCCGGAACTCAGAGACCCACCTGCCTCTTCCTCTGGAGCACGGAGGTTAAAAGCTTGTGTCACCATGCCCAGCTCTTACCAATGTTTTAAAAAAGATTTATTTATTCTACACTTTGTGGGGTATGTTCTGTCTGCATGTGTGCGTGTGTGTATGCATCGTGTTTGTTTGCTGGATCCCCTGGAACTAAGGTTACAGATAGTTGTGAACCTCCATGTAAGTACTAGGAACTGAATCAGGGTCTTCTATAAGAGGAACAAGTGCTCGTAACTTCTGAGCCATCTCTCTAGTCTAGTGGTTCTCAACCTTCCTAATGCTATAACACTTTTACAGTTTCTCATGTTGTAGAGACCCTCAACCATAAATTATTTTCATTGCTATTTCATAACTATAATTTTGCTAATGTTATGAACTGTAATATAAATATCTGATATTTCCAATGGTCTTAGGTAACCCCTGTGAAAGGGTCACTCAACTCCCTAAAAGTTCAGAGTTCACAGGTTAAAATCCACTGCTCTAGCCACTTCCCAAATATTTAACATATAATAAACTACACTTAATTTTTATACTTTTTTGGTTTTTCGAGACAAGGTTTCTCTGTATAGCCCGGGCTGTCCTGAAACTCACTCTGTAGACCAGGCTGGCCTCAAACTCAGAAATCCGCCTGCCTCTGCCTCCCAAGTGCTGGGATTAAAGGCGTGCGCCACCACTGCCTGGCTAGAAATACATTTTTTTAAAGAGATACATACTCAGGATTGTCAAATAAAAAAGGTTTGGCCAGGCTGACTCATGTTGACCTCCATCTTCCCGTCTCTGCCCTCTACCTCTAAACGTTCAGATTCTTGGCATATGCCACCACTGCTGACTAGAAACTTCTGTTTGCTCTAGAGACAGAGTTTCACTATGTAGTTTTGGCTGTCCTGGAACTCACTCTATAGAGCAGGCTGGCCTCAAACTCTCAGAGATTAGCCTGCCTCTGCCTCCCAAGTGCTGGGATTATAGACATGCACAATTCTGCCCAGCTGTAAAACACTTTTTAAATAAATGAAGCTCCACACCTACCTTGCTATCCACAATTCTATCCAGCCATTTTAGCTGATTGATGATGAGTCGGGGCATGTTGATTCCATCTCTGTTCTCACTGAAATGTCAATAAGGGATTTAGTTGTTTGCCTCTCCCCTCTTTCTATCCTTCTCCCCATGTCAATTTTTTTTCTCTGTTTGGTTCTAGAGAACTCACATGATGAGCAGGTACTCTAGTATAAGCTGTATCACCAACTCCTGACTACAAAACAGAACACTTTAACTAGTCAGTTAAAACTACTAACTATATAGTTACTAGTTATGGGGCACAATGCTAAACACAAACGTGATTATTAAAACCAGAGGGGCTGAAAAGACAGCTTGGCACCTAAGAGTACTGGCTGCTCTTCCACATGATCCAGATTCAGTTCCTAGCAAGCCATGTGGCGATTCACAACCATCTGTAACTAAAGTCCCAGGGGATCTGGCACCCTCCTCTGGCCTCCACAGGTGTCAGACATGCTACGTGTAGTTCAAAGACATACATGCAGGCAAAATAACCAAACACATAAAATAAATGAATAAATAATCCAGACATGCGTATATATTGTAGAAAAGATGACTGGAAGAAAATACTGTTAGTTCTCCTCTCTGCCTCCAATTTTCTGAGAAGGATGTAAGCTCTCAGCTACTGCTTTAACACCCTGCCTGCCTACCAGCTGCCAAGCTCCCTGCCATGATGGTTATGGTCGCATCACTATCTCTGAAACTATTAAGTCACAAATTCTTCGATAAGTTGCCTTGGTAATAGTGCTTTGTCATGGAAAAAAAATTACTAAAATAGTGCCTATAGCTGGGAGAAGGGAAAAGAGGGATTATACTTATCTCTTACAAACAATGTGACAGGCTAGAGGGTATGGCTCAGTGGTTAAGAGTACTTGTTGATCTTTCAGAGGACCTGGGACTGAGTCCCAGAAACACATGGAGGCTTATAGCCAACCACTTCTCCAGTTTCAGGGGATAGAATGCACTCTTCTGGCCTCCCTGAGCACCAGGAACTTACATAGTGCACAGGCGTATACAACCATACATGTAAAATGAAGCAAAAATAATTTGCACAAGCCTTTAATCCCAGAAATTGAGAGGCAGAGGCAGAGGCAGAGACAGAACTCTCCGTGAATTCAAGGCCAGAATGGTCTACCAAGTAAGTTCCAGAACAGTTAGGACTACCAAGAAAAACTCTTGTCTCGAAAAACCAAAATAAATAAATGAAGTTTATAAATCTGCCAGTCATGATGACACACCTGTACTCTCAGCACTTGGGAGGTAGAGGCAGGATTAAGAGTGCAAGATCAGTTTTGACCATATGGCAACCTATAGGCCAGTGTGGGCTACATGACTCTGTCTCAAACAAAAAAGCAGAATAAACTGAAAGTTCACCAACTTTAAATAAATACATAAATAAATAAATAAGTAAATAAATAAATAAAATGTGGCTTTTTTGTTTTCGAAACATAGATTCATTACATAGCTCTGGCCAGCTTTGACATACAGAGATCCACCTACCTCTGCCTCTCAAATGCTGGGACTGAAAAGTGTTTGGTTTTTTATTACTTTGCGATAGGGTCTCAGAGCAAAGCCCGGACTGGCCTGGAACTCACTATGTATCTGAGGATGGTTCTGAATCCTTCGTTGTTCTGCCTCCTTTTCCTAAGTGTTGAGGTTATAAGTACAAGCCACCATGTCTAGCATCCAGACATAAATCTAAGGTTCTGAGACATACAATTTAACTGCTTCTTACAACGATTAATTTATGCTCATTTACAACAAATGTCAGTAACTATTCATTATATTTAACAAAGGTCCTTTGGGTGTAGGGAAAACACTCAATATTTTGTTCTTTTATTTTTCCTTCGTTCTTTCTTTTTGGAGGCAGGTCTTCTGTATCTTTGCTGAACTCAAACTTCTGTGTAACTGAGGGTGACTTTGAGTTTCTGCTTCTCCTACCTTTAGCACTGGAGTGTTGAAATTTAAGTTGTCATGAGAATCAAACTCAGTTCTTCAGGTTAGGCAAGGCTTCTACCAACTGGGCTACACATCCAGCTTGCATTGCATTTTTTTAAAGGTTTATTTATGTATGTAAGTGCTCTATCTACATGTAACCTGCGTGTCAGAAGATCACATCCCATTAAAGATGGTTGTAAGCCACCATGTGGCTGCTGGGATTTGAACTCAGGACCTCTGCAAGAGCGGACAATTCTTAACCACTGAGCCATCTCTCTAGCCCAACCCCAGCCCATTCTTTTTTAAAGATTTATTTGCATTGAATTCTTTATTTAATTAAGTTAAATCAATTTATTTATTTGTTTTGTTTTTCAATACAGGGTTTCTCTGTGTAGTCCTGGGTGTCGTGGAACTCACTCTGTAGACCAGGCTGGCTGAAACTCAGAAATCCACATGCTTCTGCCTCCCTAGAGCTGGGATTAAAGGCGTGTGCTATCACAGCCAGACTTATTTTTTAAGTTTCTGTCTTTGCTAATGAAATTGAACACTTAAATATTTGATATTTCTATACTTGAGATCTTCTATGTCATTTTTACTCGGACTGGTCTTTTTCCTTCCTGACATAGTTGTCATTTTTTAAAAATATTTATTATTTTATGTGTATGGGTGTTTTACCTGCATTGGTGTCTGGGAATTCAACCCTAGTATTCTGCAGGAGTAGCCTGTGCTCTTCACCACTGAGCCCTCTGTCCAGACTCTGACACAGTAATTTCAAAATATAAACAGTAGAAACACACTTCAAAATAAAAGGCAAGGACTGACAACTGCCTACCTCCTAGGAGCAGAGTGTTATGTACTCTTGTAGAAGAACCATCCTACATACAAGCACGTGTGACATTTAACACTGAGTTAGTATTATGAAGTAGCAGAAGAAGCATTATCCCTCGTTCAGGAACCTGACATGTTAAACATGACCAGAGGACATTTCAGAAGACATCTTGCATAGAGTCCAAAAGCACTGAAACTCAAGGCTTCAAGGCAATTCCACTTACCTTTCAAAAAGAAACTGAGGCACTTTTTCAAATAACATTTTGATAATGGCAGGCTAAAAGAGAAAACATGCACCATCAGGAGATGGTATGGAAATATACAAAAGAAATACATTAGTTACCAGGTCGAAATGGCAGGCAGGCTTGCTGCTGCAGCATCAGGCCAGTGGCTGTGTGGTACTCTAGAAAGGGACTACAATGCTGAGGAGCTCAGCATGCTGGGTTTAATGGGGGTGATTTCACAGAAGAAGGCTTCCTGAGAGGTTTATAACAACAGTTGCCTCTAATTAAGACAGCATTGCACCTAACCATGAAGCATTAGTCTGTGCCTGACAGGACTAGACAGAACACAAGTGGGCAAATTCCACTGTCAATCACTTCTGGGAAAAAAGAACAGAGTGATCATGGAGTTGTGATTTGCGGATATACCTGTTCTCAATGTATTTGTATGAAACTAGTTAAACCTGAGAATTATTTGATCAGTAGATGGCTTACTTTAATATCTATAATAATAATCATTAAATGAAGATATACGATTAGTCATAAGTTTCTTCCACCAGAGTTCTTGAGGAAACATCTTAATATAACTGATATCTTCTAAGAATGTTCACACAGATACTGCCTGTATTTTAATATAAATGCTTGAGTATAAATACATCAATAATTTGCATTCCCAAATATTAAGGAAGAGTAATCAGATACTAAAAATACTGTTAAATATGGTAACTCTTAGTCTATGAAAGACAGATTTTTAAAGATTATGCTTTCAAAGGCAGTCTACACTTCAGACAAAAATGGAGCTCTCTGATATGAGGTAAGCAAATTATAGTTAAGATTTCCAAAGAGAAATAAGAGATTAAAAATTATATGAAGAAGCTAAGGAAGCAAAAAAAGGGAGGATGGGTAGGAAAGATATTTTTCGCTCTACAGTTTTGATCAACACATTAAAACATGTCAATGTACTGGCTGTAGAGAAGGCTAAGTGGTTACGATTATATCCTGATCTTCCAGAGGACTCAAGTCTGAGTCCCAGAAGCCACATCCTCCAGTTCACAACTGCCTCTGGTCTCCACAAGCACCTTCACCAGCACTCTCACACCCCCTACTCCTGCCACACATACACCAAGTTTTTAAAAGAAGTGATATAGAAGAGAATGAAGTAAAGAGCAAACTCAAGTTACTAAGTGACAGTGCAGATGAAAATTGAGTAGTAAGCACACAATTCTCAGAGCACACGGCACGGAGCTGTGAGGGAGAGGAGTCGGGACTGGCCAGATGGCTCGGCTGTTAGGGATGTGCACTGTTCTTACAGAGAACCCAAGTCTGGTTTCCAGAACTCATATCTGGGAGTTGAAAACTGTGACTCCAGCTCCAGGGGATCTGACGCCTCTGGACCCTGCAGGCACCAGCATACTCGTGCCAATATACAATGTTTTTTTAAAAAAAGATTTATTTATTTCATTTATATAAGTACACTGTCTCTGTCTTCAGACACCAGAAGAGGGCATCGGACCCATTACAGATGGTTGTGAGCCACCATGTAGTTGTTGGGAATTGAACTCAGGACTTCTGGAAGAGTAAGCAGCCAGTGCTCTTAACCGCTGAGCCACCTCTCCAGCCCTACAATATGTTTTTAAATAAACCAGAACCATATACTGAAGAAATGAATGGGACTGCCAGGTCAACCGGCCAGCCTAACAACAAGACAAAGGCAGACATGACTTAGAGACTAATTTCCTAATGTGCTGTTGAGAGCTATTGCCAGCTGAAACTCACCCCCTCTGCTAGTTACCCTAATTCACATCCATCACACTCTGATGAAAATGTTGCAGTCTCACCTGTAAAACGTCAATCCCCAGAAGGAGCTTGATCAGACTCTTGGAGTAAATCGTGCCCATGCTGTAAAACAGAGAGGCATTTGACTCCTATTTTGTTTCAATTTTTGACTATCTTTTCTACATAAAATTAGTTAAATACACAACCCTTCAAGATTATCTCAAAGCCAAGCTAGAAAGCAAAGGCCTTTGGCCCCTGCATTCAGAGGAGGAAAATGCTGGCAGCCCTCTATGAGTTTAAGGATAGCTTGGTCTGCAGAGGGAGTTCTAGTATAGGCAGGGCTACACAAGTGAGACCATGCTTCTAAATAGACAGGCAGGCAGGCAGGCATATAGACACACAGTAAAAAGTATAGTCTTATTAGAAAAAGCATACAAATACGAGAAGACAGCTCTTGGTAAGGGAGACACAGAGATGTGAATTCTTATCAATACAGGTAAGACATGTTTCATAAAACATTTCAGTTCTTTGCCATCTACCTTCAAATTAAATTAAATAGTTTTAAAGTTACACTTAAACTCTGAGTAAAAAAGAGTTATAAATCAAAAGTGAAATTGTAAAACAGAGACAACTGCATTTCCTGTGTCCAGTCCAGTTACCGCCAGGCTGAACTTCTGGAAGGCAGCTGCTTCTCCACACCTGGCTTCCTCATCCTGCAGGCGTTCACAAGACAACAGGCAGTTCCTGAGACACTCACTGTCCTCAGTGTAGGACTCCAGGCCATTAACAAACTCTTCTATTACCTAAATAACACAACCAAGACGAGAGGGTAAGCTCTGTGGCTGGACGTTTGTTACCAGCCACTCAGCGTGTGCCAGGGTCTCAGTCCTCATTCTATGCATTTCTGGCAGACAGAGGAGCACAGGCGAGTACGTACTTTGGGATAAGAAGGATGCTTCCTCAAGGCCTGAAAGAGCTTCCTTTGGAAGATTATCTGATCCACGCCTATGAGGAAGGAAGAACAGCTTCTCAACATGATGTGTAATGTCTACTACAGCCTCCTTCCTTAAAGACAGGCTTCACATTTCATGACACCACTAAGAATATTTTCTTCCTTCTTCTTTCTTAAAAGTCTACTTACTTACTTTACTTAATTTATTCATTTATATTTTTTTTCATGTGAAAGTTTGTGCCGAGGCTCTGGCCAGGAACTAGGGTTACAGATACCTGCTGTAGCTGCTGGGAATCAAACGCTGGTCCTCTGAGTATATACTCTCTACTGAGTATATCTCTACATCCCTACTAAGAATATCTTCAACCAAAACTTCTAAATCTAGAGTAAAACACGTTGTTAAGATATCAAGTGTTATATAAATCACCCATCTTACACGTAGATATTTAGATAACTTATCTTACTTAGTAAAACAAAAAAGTATCTATACCCTAGAAACATGTCTCTAGCCTTAAAACGGCTTGCCATATTTTCTTCTGATATAGACCTACTTGCTTCCTGGGTATCTACACATACACACGTGCACTACACACACACACACACACACACACACACACACACACACACACAAACACGCACACACTACACACAGGCACTATACACTACACACACACACACATACACACAAGCGCACGTACACACGCACATGTGTGTATCACAAAGGATTACTAGTAGTATACTACTTTTTTTAGAAAAAGAATTAGAGGTAACTAACATAAGATGCTATTTATCAAGCCTTAAAACAATAAGATTATGATCATAAGCAGTTTCTACAGAGTAATCTCACTCTTCTCTGGGGACAGAGGCCTTCCTTCCCTACTCTCCGTCAGTCTCTCTATTCTGGACCCATGGTCTGGTCCTGAGCACTTTCACTGAACTCAAGGACACATTTTGAATTTTACCTAGCTGATTTTGGCTCTCCCCAGTTTTCAGAGTGAGTCCTGATGCCTTAAGAAGTCTTACGAAGACACTGCCGTTCTCTTCAACTTCGTAAGAATCATGAGACTTCTTTGCCAGCTTGGAAAGGGGTTGTTTCATGATTTCTGAAGAAACAAACACATACCTTTAAAATATGACCACAAAAAGAAGAGTGCAAAGGTTAAAATGCAAACCCAGCACTCAAGTTTTGACAAATTCATCTCATAACAATCCTGATTTATGCCAAATTTGAGAACTAATGATCTGTCCACAGAACCAGACAGAACAGAGCAGGCTCTGCACCACGTCCTTCAGGATAAAGCTCAGAAACAGAACAGGCCCCTCTGTACCACGTCTTTCAATAATACAAAGCTCAGGTTGGTTTCATCAATGCACAATGAACAGCAACAAAACAAACAAGACAGAGACCCGAATCTGAAGAATAAGCCTACTTTTCTCCTTTCATGATATAATTCTCTTTTTCTACTTAATCAAAATCAGAATGAGAAACTCAGTTTGTTCATTACTCATTAAAAACACAAGGCCCAACTCCCTCCTCATAAACTTTTCTCTCCCCTTTCTTAGTACTGGGGAATTGAACCTAGGTATGCCAGGTAAGCACTCTAAGTGAGCCAGATCTCCAGCTCCTCTTCATATCCTCATCAGAAGTTGGTTCTCTTTTGGTGACGTTATTTCCAAAGGATGAACTTTTTATTTACTCATTTTCTGCTGTTTTTGCTTTTGTTTTGAGACAGGTGTCACTATGAAGCTCTGCTAACCAGGAACTCACTATACAGGCCACACTGGCCTGGAACACAAAGAGTCAGGCCTCCCTTTGCTTCTTGCATGTTCTCATTAAAAGTGTGTGCCACCAAGCCTGACTTGTCTACCCATTTTCTAAATTACTTTTTTCAGGTACTGTATAATAATTTTTATAAAGATTTATTTCTATTTTATGTGTATAACCATTTGCCTGCCTGAAGCTAAATGTACCACATGAATGTATGGTGTGCTCTGAGGCCAGAAGATACTGAATTCCCTGGAATTGTAGTTAAAGATGATTGCTGGGTGCCATGTGGGAGCTGGAAATCAAACCTGGGTCCCCTGCAAGAGCAGCAAGTACTTTAAACCTCTGCATCATCCATCAGATTCTACAGTAATTATTTTTATGAAGATGGAGAGTGAAGTTCAGAAGCTGTCCAAAAGTGGCATTTGAGGTAGACACTCAATCCTTAATCTCCTAGGATCTCTGTGTTCTCTCCAGTAATCCTTAACAGATGTCAGCACTTGAAGAGTTGGAGTTTTGCATTTTTTCCTGTCTCACGCATCTGTGATTCACATACAACAAGGAAAGGTTAGATACTTACTAGAGGCATCTTCTGTCAGGGTTTCTTTATCCTCAAAATCTAACCGACTTCTTTTGGAAACCATTTTGACCAACGTCTTTTGCACTTATATTACTTCCTAAAAGAACATCCAGGAGTTGGAAATTTAGCTCAGTGATACAATGCTTACCTCAAACACCAAAAAAACTAGCATAATCAGAGACTAGAGGTCATTCTAAAACTGCTCTGTCTACAAGCAGAGGGTTTGAGTCTTTACACTGACACCATCTAAACCAAAACACTAAGCAAATTTCAACTTCTCCAGCTGGCCAATATCTCCTCAAGACTTGTTGATCTAGTTGCTTCCTTCACCAGGCTGCTTTTCTGTAAGGACTGCAGTCATAAGACAAAACAAACATCAAACACCGCAAATAAGACAGATATCATTCCAGCTCGGAGGGAGTGCACAGCATTACAAGGTCTTAATGTATTGAACTACATTTGTGTGACTACAGTCCAAGAAAAGCCCAGGGACAGTGAGAACTTATGAGGACAGTTAGTCTACCTGTAGGTGGAGTGGTAGAGAAAAGCAGGGACAATTTCCCTAAACACGTTTTTTTCCTTTTTTCTTTTGTTTTTTCTTTGTTTTTTTTTTTTTTTTTTTTTTTTTTTTTTTTTTTTTTTTTTTTTTTCTGTGTAGCTCTTGCTGTCCTGGAAATCACTCTGTAGATCAGGCTGGCTTCGAACTCAGAAATCCACCTGCCTTTGCCTCCCAAGTGCTGGGATTAAAGGCATACGCCACCATCGCCTGGCTACATTTTCCTTTTCAACACCATAGCCTTGTGTATGCTAGGCAAGAATTCTCCTGCCAGAGATAGTTATTTTTATTTTTAAAATATTTAAATTTTATGTGTATGAGTATTTGCCTGTGCATATGATTGTGGACCAAGTGCACATCCTATGCCTGTATAGGCCAGAAGAGAGTATTAGACCCCCCCAGAAGTGAAGTTACAGATAGTTGTGAGCCTTTATGTGGGTGCTGGGAAACAAACCAAGGTCCTCTGCAGAGCAGCAAGTGTTCTTAACCACTGAGCTATTTTTCTAGTACCTATTTTTTCTTTTTCTTTCTTTCTTTTTTAAGATTTATTTATTTATTTTATATATATGAGTACACCATTGCTGTCTTCAAACATACCAGAAGAGGGCATCAGATCCCATTACAGATGGTTGTGAACCACCATGTGGTTGCTGGGAATTGAACTCAAGACCTCTGGAAGAGCAGTCGGTGCTCTTACCCACTGAGCCATCTCTCCTGCCCAGTACCTACTTATTTTCAATACAGGGTTTCACCATGTAAACTGTACTGGCTGGTCTACATAGTTACCAGTTACATTCCAGGCCAGCTATAGATATACAGTGAGACCCTATCTCAATAACAAACAACCCTGTCCTAAATGCTTAAATTATAATCCACATATTTTTCACATGGTAACTTGAGAAAGAGACCATTATCACTCTCCTAATCAGGGGAAGGGCTGAGGTTCTAACTCTAAGAGGCCTGGTTCCAGAACTGCACTCCTTGTTTTGTTCATTTATTTTTGATTCTTAGACTATAGGGCAGAATCTGTGCTTTTTGTCTTATTTTCAATTTCTAGGGTCTTGTGTAGCCGTCTGGTCTTGAACTCATACATAGCCAATGGCAAATATCACCTGGTCCTCCTGCCTCCACCTCCTGAAAGCTAGGACTATGGGCTATTATTACTACTGTTTTTTGTTTGTTTGTTTGGTTGGTTGGTTTTTGTTTTGTTTGAGACAGGGTTTCTCTCACTCTGAAGACCTGGCTGACCTCGAACTCAGAGATCCACCTGCCTCTGCCCTCTGCCTCTCAAGTGCTGGGACTAAAGGCACTGACACCACCCAGCTTCTTTCTCTGTCTCTGTCTCTGTCTCTGTCTCTGTCTCTGTCTCTCTCTCTCTCTCTCTCTCTCTCTCTCTCTCTCTCGCTTCTCTAGCTCTCGCTCTCTTTATTTTACTATGTATATAGTGTTCTGTCTGCACATCAGAAGAGGGCGTCAGATCTCATTACGGATGGTTATGAGCCACCATGTGGTTGCTGGGAATTGAACTCAGGACATTTGGAAGAGCAGCCAGTGCTCTCAACCTCCGAACCATCTCTCCAGATTATGGCAGCAACGGTTTCTATTAAGAGTTAACGTTCCGGATCTGGAGAGACAGCTCCGGAATTAAGAGGGGTTACTGCTCTTGCAAGAGGACCCGGGTTCAGTTCCCACTCAAATAAGCGGCTCAAAACTAGCTATAACTCCAGTTCTAGGGGATCCTGTGCCCCTTCGGGTTCCTATATGCATGTAGTGCACATAAACACAGGAGGTCAAATCATACGTACACATTAAATAAGTCTTACCAAAAAAGTCTCATAAACTTCTTAAATTTAAGCCTTAAAAGCTAGAAATTTCTTATTATGCGTTACCTACAATATGTAGTCACTGACAGCCACTGTCCAGAGGGAAACACTGGCCGTCTGACTTCGGAGAGATACCATCTGGCTCCCAGTAAAGCCTAAAAAGCCACTAACCTGGGGGCCGCCAGCTGCTTCCCTTCGTTTTCGACTTTCCCGCTTGAACGACGACGCTCTGACGCCATCGAAGCCGCGCCGTTGAGTTACGTCACTCACCCGCGCCGGAAGTTGACGACCTGGCGGCCCAGCTGGAAACAGTGCGCGGTGAAAGCTAGGCTGCCCCATATTCCACAGATTGAGGGGCGGGTGAAGGCCCGAGCCGAAATCCGGGAGGAACCCAACTCCTCCCAACCCGCCGCCAACTCTCAGCGAAGATGGCGGGGCCCGAGCTGCTGCTTGACTCCAACATCCGCCTCTGGGTGGTCCTGCCCATCGTTATCATCACTTTCTTCGTGGGCATGATCCGCCACTACGTGTCAATCCTACTGCAGAGCGATAAGAAGCTCACCCAGGAACAAGTGTCTGACAGGCCAGTACCCTCACCCTATCCTGCCGACCTCACTCCCGGGTGACCTTGGTTCAAGAAAGTGCAGGGATTATATCACTTTAACTGAGTTTTTATCGCGCCCTTTCTGGTATGGTAGATTGACCTTGGCGGTTAGCCGAGTTTCACTTTTGTCTGTAAAATGGGAATAATATCAGTACCTACCTAAGAGAGAACAGGCATCTGGATGTTAGATTAGATGATAGCTAAAAGCCTTTAGCCCAGGGCCTGCCATTTACTAAGTGGTTTTAGAAAACGTTCTTAATATTGTTAGGCTAGTGGCCAATCGTCAATGAAGTTATCTATGAAATATACTGCTCCATTCCGTTATTAAGAGTACTCACCGAGAGCCAGATGTATTAGTACCTTTAGTCCTGCTAACATCCAGTCAAGTGGATTTCATAATCTACATTCTACCAAACAACTGTAATGGTTTGCGGAGATGCTAAAGTATAAAGTGTCTCCAAAGCTTCGAGACTGCCCCAAAGACTTGTGAGGTGTAATGAATCATTTCACCTGCCTAAAGTGGAGGCCTCCTCTCCTCACTTGCCTTTCTGACAGTGTTATTCTGTGGAGACAGAACTCTGACATAGCTTCAGCCAATACAAACACATGCCATTTCACATTAAAATCAGTAACAGTTTTCAGTCACTTATTCTAGTCATTCTCAGAGTCTATCTGAAAAAAGTGCTGCTGTTTCCTTGACATGTCCAGATCACATAGGAATCACTTTATCAAAGAGAGTGTCAGTTTAAAACGTTTCAAAGAGATCAGTAAAAAAAAAAAAAAAATCTTATTGTATTTAAAAGTTACTTTCTTTTTGTGGCTAGTAATACTGGATTCCCATTTGCTGATGATTTAAAGATTGCCTTAAATTAAAAACACTTTAAAATAAAAAAGATTTATTTACTTTATGTGAGTACACTGCTGCTGTCTTCAGACATACCAGAAGAGAGCATCAGATCCCACTAGAGATGGTTGTGAGCCACCATGTGGTTGCTGGAAATTGAACTCAGGACCTCTGGAAGAGTAGTCAATGCTCTTAACAGCTGAGCCATCTCTCCAGCCCTAAAACTACTTCTTCAGCTATGAGATTGTGATGTAACTCAACTGGGTACAGTGCTTGGACAACTAGCTTTGAAGCCCTGGGTTCTTTACCCCGGCATAAGCCAGATATGGCAGTGCAAGCCTATAGTCCCAGGACTCAAAGCTGGAGGTAGGAAGATCAGAAGCTCAAGCAAGCTACTTGTAGTCTGGAAGTCAGGCTGATGTACATGAGAACCTGTCCCCCAAAATGTACAGCTTTGCCATTTTCAATTGTTTTTCCTTAGATTTTTTTTTGTCTTTCCTTATATGCGGCTGCTGATAATAATAATAATAATAATAATAATAATAATAATAATGAGCCAGCTTTATGAAGCATTCTAAGCAGGTACAGTGGTAAGGACTTACATTCATTAATTTATTTAAAACCCCCAAACAACTCGATGTGGTTTATACTGTCCTCATTTTATAAAAACGGAGACTTTAACAGAGCTTCACGATCATAATAGCTGATGATATTCAGAACTAAGCTAAATCTTGTGGGTCCCAAGCCTATTCTTTCTATTCCCCAGCAGTGGCCACTATGATTAGTTTTGTGTGGCATTAGTTTCAGAGCTGACTAGGGGCGGCCCCCTGAAGCAAGCCTTAGGAAGTTAGCTTAGTGCAGAATTGAAAACTACAAGAAGATGGAGAGTGGAAAAAACTCAGTAATTTAAATCTTATTTCGTTTTTTGAAATACCTACTTTTGCTAGCATGGTGGTGCATGCCTTTCATCCCAACACTCAGGAAGCAGAAGCAGGTAGATATGTGAGAATTCCAGGACAACATGGTCTCCATAGCAAGTTCCAGGACAGCCAGAACTACATAATAGAGAAACCCTGTCTCCAAAAATAAAGTTTTATTTTTTGTTCTTTGTGATTGAGTGTTTGCCTGCATGTATGCACTGTGTATGTACTGTATGTGTAGTGCCTGTGGAGACCAGAAAAGGGTAATGGATCCACTGGAGTTGGAGTTATAGATAGTTGGGAGCCGCCATGTGGGAGCTAGGAACTAAACCAGGGTCCTCTGCAAGAACAGCAAATGGGTTAACTACTCAGCCATCACTCCAGCCTCATTCAACAGTTTCCGATTCCTATAAAATAATTGTCATTTTATCCTCACAATGAAGCATGCTATCCTAACCTCACTTTTATTTTATTTTATTTTCAAAATTTATTTATTATTATATGTAAGTACACTGTAACTGTCTTCAGACACACCAGAAGAGGGGGCGTCAGATCTCATTAAGAATGGTTGTGAGCCACCATGTGCTTGCTGGGATTTGAACTCAGGTCCTCTGGAAGAGCAGTCAGTGCTCTTAACCCCTGAGCCATCTCTCTAGCCCCTATTTTATTTTTTTAATAATTAATTTTTTTAGGATCAATAAATATTTTTTTAGATATTATCTTTATTTACATTTCAAATGTTCTCCCCTTTCCTGGTTTCTCTGCTGGAAAAAAAACCCTATTCCCTCCTGCCACCCCCTCACCAACCCTCCCTCTCCCACTTCTTGGTCCTGGCATTCCCCTACACTGGGGCATAGAGCCTTCACAGGACCAAGGGCTTCTTCTCCCATTAATGACCGACAAGGCTATCCTCTGCTACATATGCAGCTGGAGCCATGAGTCCCATCATGTGTACTCTTTAGTTGGTGGTTTAGTCCCTAGGAGCTCTGGTCGTACTGGTTAGTTCATCCTATGGGACTGTAAACTCCTTCAGCCCCTTGGGTCCTTTCTCTAGCTCCTTCATTGGGGATCCTGTGCTCAGTCCAGTGGATGGCTATGAGCTTCCACTTCTGTATTAGTCAGACACTCTCAGGAGACAGCTGTATCAAGGAAAATCAGAGAAATTAAACAGCCTTACCAAAGTAATCAGGGTAATGGAACATTGTATATTTATACTAACCCAGATTGATTGTAACTATATGATACAGTTTTCTGCCCTGGTTCACCTTACAGTTTTAGAGTAGTAGTTCATTTTTTTTTTTTTTTTTTTTTGGTTTTTTGAGACAGAGTTTCTCTGTGTAGCCCTGGCTGTCCTGGAACTCACTCTGTAGACCAGGCTGGCCTGGAACTCAGAAATCCACCTGCCTCTGCCTCCCAAGTGCTGGGATTAAAGGCCTGCGCCACCACTGCCCGGCTCTAGAGTAATAGTTCTAAAGGACATCAGACCCTCAGCTCTTTTTGTATTCTACAGATGAATTCACACTTGGTGCAGTTTATATATAAGAAGGTTTGTTTGTTTTTCAAGAACTTTTAAAAGGTAACACAGTGTTCAAGTGTAATAATCAGAAATAAAGGAAAGATTTTTTAGTAAGATGATTTGCATTTCAGACATGCATATTAGTACACAGCTATCTTACAAGATGTCATATGCATACATCTAGCTATAAAATCACAATTAGGACAGGTCAATTGTGGGCTAAAGCAGATGATGTCACAGAAGCAGTACTGTCTATAAATGGTATACTAAGTCTACAAAGAACCAAGTGTGATTTTTCCCCCACCCTGGGTGCTTCCTGTTTATAAACTTAGTAAATATAAAGCCTGTACTCCTTCCACACTGAAGTTAGGTTTGTGCCTTAGATAACTAGAACAGTTTAATGAGGTACAGTTTAATACAGAAGTAGTGCAGGACATAGGCAATTCCTCATTACATAAATGTGCCTAGCATTGAGGGTGTCATAACATCTCTGAATCTATGACAACTGACAGTTATATGGCATTTCTCCTCCACACTGTCATTATGACAATCAAAAATGTTCCAAATATTTCAGACAGGATGACTTACACCTAGAATCCTAGAGCGTGGGTAGGATCACCATGGGTTTGAGGTCAGCCTGGGCTATAGAGTAAGACATTGTTTCATACCAACCCTCTCCCTTGAAATAGCCAGGGATAGTGGTACACAACTATAATCCCAGCACATGAGAGGATAAGGCAGGAGAATTGCGACTTCATGGCCAGCCTGGGCTAAGTGAAACACTGTCTCAAAAGAAACAAAAAGTTGCCCAGATCTCCATAAGGCCTCTAGAGGATGGTACTATCCCTATGGAGAGTCACATATAGGGAGCATCTAGTCATAATCACTCCATCTCTAAGTGAGGTGTTTGGATCATGTCCACTCTGACGTGGTACAAACTTTACCCCACCAAAAACTGTTCTTGGGGCTGCTAATGTTAAAGTTACTTGTTGCTCTTTCAGAGGACCTGAGTTCAGTTCCCAGCACCTGTGTTAGGTAGCTCATAACTGCCAATAACCTCAACTTCAGAAGATCAGACTCCCAATTTCAAGGGCACACAAAGCATGCATTCACAGATATATACAAAAATAAATTAATTTTAAAAAATGTTCTTTATTGTAAAGCATTTCTTTTGATACGGCATGAATTGACATTACCTTGAATAGTCACAAAAGTGGAAATTGCTATCTTAGTGTTATTTAACTTTTACTGGGTCGAAATTTAGCTATGGGCCAGATCCAGTGGCACATGACTTTAGTCCCAGCACTTGAGAGGCAGAGGCAGGTGGATCTCTTATGTTTAAAGCTAGCCAGGTCTAAATAGTGAGTTCTAAGCCAACCAGGACTATAAAGTGAGACCTTCCTTTTAAAAAAAAACGTAAATTAACTGTAACTCTTTTTTGTAAAATGTATTAAGCCAGAAATAAAATATATATGAATAGAATGTATTACCCTATAGCTGAAGACTATATATATGTATATGTATGTAGATGTATATATATGTAGTTCTCAAACTCAAAGAATATATTGATTCATTAGAGAGAAAAGAAAATGAAAACAGATTCTTGAGGATTGGGTGAAAGACACTGACTAAAAGATAAAGTTGTGGGCAGTGAGAAGCACAGCTGGTACCTACCCAACACTGAATTCAATACCTAGAACCTATGTGGTAGAATGAGAAAACCAACTTCTGCAGGCTGTCCACTAACCTCTAACTGTGCCCCATGATGTGTGCAACACCCTATCCCAAATAAATGTATATATGTTTTTTTTAAAAAAACTGCTACATATAATGGTATGCACCTTTAACCCAGTATTCAGAAGGCTGAGGCATAAAGATCATAAATTCAAGAGCAGTGTGGTGGTTTGAATAGGCGTGGCCCCAGTAGACTCATGTGTGAGTGTTTGGCCCATAGAGAGGGGCACTATTAGGTATGGCCTTGTTGGAAGAAGTTTGTCACTGGGTAGTTGGGCTTTAAGGTTTCCTAATCTCAAGCTACACCCAGTGTGGCACACAGTCTCCTGCTGCCTGTGGATCAAAATGTTTGCTCCTCCAGCACCCTGGACGTCTCCATGGTTGTGATGATAATGGAATGAACCTCAGACACTTGAAGCTAGCCCTAAGTAAATGGTTTCTTTTATAAGAGTTGCCTTGGTCATGGTGCCTCTTCACAGTGATAAAACCTACCTAAGACAAGCAGCCTATGAAATTAAAAAACAAACAAAAACAGGACTACATAGTGGGTTTTTTTTCTGTCCTAAAAAAAAAAAAAGTCTTTAAGTCTTTTAATTTCAAATTACCAAGGCTACCCAGTACAAAGATTTACTCGTAGATATTTATAGAAATTAAAATGCAAAACTAGTGTTTTCTTGTGGAATTTTTTACACTCAGGAGAATATAGTCATGGACCTCGGCTTCAGAACTTGAGCATCAGGAGTACACAGGCTAAGTCAACCTTCCGTTGATCGCCATCCTCAGCCTCAACTCTACAGAGTTCCTCAGTAGTTTCAGTATAAAAGCTTAGCTGGAGTTTTGTTACCTGAGTGTCCGGGGAAGCCCCAACTTACCACACAGTGAAGAAGCCTACAGGTGGCCAGTGCTGTGCCCTACACTCCTGGGAGGTACAAGCAAGACAGTGGCAAGCCTCTGCTCTGATGGAGTTTCAGTCCAAGTGATAAAACAGGCAAGAAGAAAAATAGTAGTCCCTACCAACCCAGGCTGTGCCAGTCCAACAGTGAACACTTCAGATGAGATGAGAATGCCAGTGAGATGGCTCAGTGTTGGTTAAAGGCTGTGGTTGCCAAGCCTGACCAATGGCCTGAGCTTGATCCTGAGTACTCACATGGTAGCAAGAGAGACCTGACTCCTGCTAGTTGTCCTCTGACCTCCACATGTGTACAGTGGCATGCGTGCATGCGGACAACACACACACATTAAATAAATGTTAAAAATAAATTCACTGAGATGATGTAGACAGGCTCAGCTTAAATCCCTTCAATATTTTACTTCCTTTTTTTTTTTTTGGTTTTTCGAGACAGGGTTTCTCTGAGTAGCCCTGACTGTCCTGGAACTCACTCTGTAGACCAGGCTAGCCTCGAACTCAGAAGTCCGCCTGCCTCTGCCTCCCAAGTGCTGGGATTAAAGGTGTGCACCACCACTGCCCGGCTAATATTTTACTTCTTATAAGATCATGGCCTTATATAGTGGGTCCCACATTGCCTTGAATAGTCTGTTTTTGTTTCTTTTTTTATATGTATGAGTGTTTTGCCTGCATGTATGTAATGCATACCACCTGTGTGCCTAGTGCCCTCAGAGTTCAGAAGAGGAGGTTGGAACTGGAACTGAGTTACAGATGGTTGTAAGCCAACATATGGGTGCTGGCAACTAAACCCAGGTCCTCTACAAGAGCAGGAAGTTATCTTAACCACTGAGCCATCTCTCCAGCCCTTGAGCTGCATCTGGCCCACCTCTTCTTGCTCATTTCTTCTCGTGTATGGCCTGTCCTCAGCCAGAGTGTTGATTTTGTTACAGTGCCCATACCTGTGACATCTCGTGATGCTTTGACTTGGTAATTCCCACTCATCCTTAAGATTCCTACCTATGGGACTGGCAAAATGGCTCAGTGGTTAAGAACATGTGTTGTTCTTGCAGAGGATCAATGCCCAGCACCTACATGGTGGCACAACATGTACTACAACCTTATATACAAGGAGATCCAACACCCTCTTCTGGCTTCCGAGGGCACCAGGCATACAGCTGGTATGCAGATAAATAGTCAGACAAAACTATAACAGATTCCTCCTACTTAATCTTACATTCTGAGTATAGATTCCTCTTGCACAGCACCCTCTGTCATACACTCCCATAATGCCTCCTCGTTCTCTGGGATGTGATGGTTCAATTTCACATTTGTTCCTACAGTTAGGATTTTCTTTTTTTTTGTTGTTTTTTTTGTTTTGTTTTGTTTTTTTGTTTTTGTTTTTTCGAGACAGGGTTTCTCTGTGTAGCCCTGGCTGTCCTGAAACTCACTCTGTAGACCAGGCTGGCCTCGAACTCAGAAATCCGCCTGCCTCAGGATTTTCTTTTTTTAGATAATATGTCATGTAGCTCAAGCTGTCCTCAAACTTGCTATATAGTGAAACATGCTGCCGCCTCCAAGGATCAGGATTATAGTGGTGTGCTATCACACTGTGTTTATTTGTTGGATTTCTTTCTTTAAACATCAGGGAAGTATATATTTTTATCACTGTTTATGGCACTTACATGGTATCTGGCAGTTAGAAGTTTAAGAAATATGTGTGTAGTAAAAGCCTGAGTCTGTGCTTAGACACATTGTGTGTGGCAGTTTAGGGAATTAACATGACTTGCCCAAGATCACAGTGTAAAAGTCACAGACGGCCAGGCACAGTGGCACACACCATTACTCCCAGTATTCGGAAGGCAGAAGCAGGCAGATTTCTGTGAGTTCAAGGCCAGCCCAGGGCTCCATAGTAAGACTGTATAAAACTAACAGAGACAGGATCTGAATGAGGACAAATGATTATAATAGTTTCCAATTTTTTTAATATATTTATAATTAGTTTATGTGTATGGGTATTGTGCTTGCTTGTATGTGTGTATACCGTGTGCATACAGTGCTTGAGGAGTCCACAAAAGAGCATTAGATTCCCTGGAACTAGAGTCAGATAGTTGTGACTTGCCATGTGGATGCTAGGACTTCAACTCAGGTCCTCTGGATGAGCACTCAGCCTAACTATGAGCCATCTCTCCAGCCTCAAGCCTCTGAATTCTTACTCTCTGTCTGAACTAAGCTTTTCACAGAATAGTTTTGGTACAGTCCATTTGTGGAGTATCTGTAGCCAAGCTCCCAGGGAACAGAACATATCACACATCTCTGTGTAAGACAGACTGCTGTGGACTGTCACGAGGCTGAGAGGAGGGGACGCAGGTGCAGTTCTTGGGAAGAGTCTGTGTGGAAGATGAGCTCAAGGCAGGAAGTGAAGCAGGTGGGGTAGAACTAACAGGAGAGGCTGTCAGCTGGGCATGTGGAAAGTGCCAGCCGACCCCACTGGCTCTGACTACTTGGAGCATGTGGCTCGTGCTGAGCAGGAATGAGAAGGCTGAGCATGGCTTTCTTGTATGCATTTCTGCCTACCGTTCTCTCACTTCTCAAGATTTTCCATTGACCCAAGGGCTCTTCCCCTCTCCCTCCATTAAACAACTTTTGAAAACCCAGGGAAAAGTATGGTACTTTTATTTCTATTGCATATTATTTGTTCTAAAAATCACCAATAATGTATTCAGTAACTGTTGAAGAGTTAGAAGGAAGTTGGTCTGGGCCCTGGGTGGAATTTCTGTCTGTTATCTGTCAGGTAACAGCCATCTTGAGGCCTGTCCTCATTTCTGAGTGAATGAAGAAGTTCCTCGTTTGCCCTCACCTTCCTCTCACCCCTGCCTCCAAATCTCAGAGCACTATCCAGCTACTCTTTCCTTGCAAGGAGAGTTCCTTTGTGTCTCACGGCGAATCCTGTAAGGCCAAGTGCAATGTCCCTGATTGTCTTCCTTAGAGACCTTTATTTGTTCAGAGCCCAGTCACTCTGTAAGACTACCTTTGTGAAAACCTGAGTGGCAAGTTGAATATGTTTCATTGATTTTTAGGGTTTTTGGAAATTTTCCACACCCAGCTATTGCCAAACAGGCCCTCCCTTATGTCTGAGTGAGCCTTCTACCTTCGCTCGCTTTCTTCGAGTTTTACATTTTAACATCTCTTTGTCTTGTGTTTTTCAGTCAGGTCCTAATTCGAAGCAGAGTCCTCAGGGAAAATGGAAAATACATTCCCAAGCAGGTATTCACTCTGATCTTTTATCTAAAAGCTCCACCATTCACCTGTAAGGGCAGTACAACATAAATGTTTTTACAAGAGACGCCAGAGAAAACTGGAGGTGGCCGTCCAGTTCTTAAGAGAAAACTGGAGGCGGCCATACAGTATTACGAGAAAACTGGAGGCGGCCATCCAGTATTAAGCTGCAGCCTGCTCCTGCCCTCACCCTTCTTAGGGAATGTATTTAAATGGGACTCAGCTAAAGTGTCAGACTGGCTGCCAGGAGCCTGACAGCTCAGAGTGTAGAGGTACATGCCAAGGGCCTGTAGTCAGCTCCCTGGGGAGAATTTGGCCATTTACTATGTAACAACTCTCATATTTAAAAAAGATTTTCTTTTTTTCTATAGTCTTTCTTAACACGAAAATATTACTTCAACAACCCAGAGGATGGATTTTTCAAAAAAACAAAAAGGAAGGTTGTGCCACCTTCCCCTATGACAGGTATGTTTATTCAACATAGGTGGTTACACATTAAGTCCCCGGAGATAGTCATGTAAAGGACTTAGAAACCATCTAATTATCTCTGGGGTGTGGGGGAGTATTGCTTTTTTGAGGCCCCATGCAGTGTCCAAGATGGAAGCCAAGGCCTCATACATGTTTGGCAAGTACTCTCCCACTTGGGTGCATCCCCAGCTCCTAAGATAGGAAGCCTTGAAAGTGGGGCCCTCTTTCTCCAATATACCCACAGATCCTGGTTTATCGAACTCTTTGTTCGGTGCTGTAGGAACTTGGGACTGGTTCTAGTGTCTAGATTGTTGCTGGAAGATAGTACCTTATGTCTTGTGCCCGAATGAAGAGCAGTTGCTCCTTGATTGTCTACACCAACATGCAGTTCATGACCTTGCTGATGTATGAGTCCTGCCATCTCTGTTTTGTGAAAAGTGACTATGTAAACTGGACCAAAGCAGTGTGTTCTGTGTTGACCTTCTCTCTTTCCAGTCTCTTCCTTCTAGATGAGATAAGCAATCCTTCTGATCCATACAGAACATACTAGTGTTAACACTTAGGAGCAACAACAAAATATCAGTGTACATATGAAAAAGATAACCACCGCACTAGTCCAGGGGATGCAAATCAAAGCAAGATATCCTTTTAGTCTGTTAAACCAAAGATTAAAAGTGTTCAAAGCCGTGTTTGTCAAGGCCTTATTATGATACTCCACGTCCCCCCATCCCACCCCCCCAAAAAAGAATTACTCTTTAGAAACACATAAATAAGAGATTTGTCTGTTACCGATTACAAAGTAGGTAGCCCCAGCACCCCTGGTAGAAATGGTTAAGAATGATAGTACTGAGAGATTTGGGGCTGGAGAGGTGACAGAGGAACCAGGTTCAGTTCCCAGCTCCCACATGACAGCTCACAACTGTCTATAACTCCAGCTCCAGGGAATCTGATTCCTTTTCTGGGCTTTTCGAGAGGCCACGAATGCACAGATATACGTGTAGGCAAAACAATCCCATGCATTTTTTTAAAATCTTTAAAATATATATATATATATATGTATATTGAGAGATTGGTACCATGACAATGTAAAAATGTCATCAAAAATTATTTTTTCTTTTTTAATATTGAGAACTGCTCTACAGCCTCCTGCATGGTAAGCAGTGCTCTGCCCTGAGCTACATTGACAGCCCTTCTTCATAAAATTATTAATTTACAAAGACAGATTGAGAGGTAGAAAGATATGCAACAGAGAACTCAAAGGATTTTGGGAAAGGGTGGAGAGGAACTGTCTACATCTTACGTTCTGAGATCATTTGAACTTGTACAGTAAGCCTGATGGCTGGCCCGCTATGCTGCCACATGCCTTTCACCCCACAGTCAGAAAGCAGTGACAGGCAGACCTCTGTTAGTCAAGACCAGCTGGGCTACACAGTAAGACCCTATCTTAAAAACAACTATCTGACTTACATTTGTGAAGAGTCTCTGCCAACAAAGGGAAACCTGGTGTTTTCTTTTCTTCTTCGTTTGTCTCAGACCCCACCATGCTCACAGACATGATGAAAGGGAACGTCACGAATGTCCTCCCAATGATTCTTATCGGCGGATGGATCAACATGACGTTTTCAGGCTTTGTCACAAGTAAGTTTCAGGTCTAGGAGACCTCTTACTTCCTTTATGTGGGTCCCTTTCTCCGTGCTACTGAGCATGTAATGTCACCTCTCGGTCAGTATGATTTCTTGTGAAAATAACATTTTTTTGAACAAAAATCTTGAGTTCCAGTCTGATTCAGAGTTCCCAGTGTAGATGCTTTGTAACTAAAGGTGACACAGGAGTAGTTTGAGGCTTTATGCACGCTTCTCCCAAATGTCAGGTTCATCCTGAGTACCTGCTGGCTCCATAGTCTAGAAGCTGAACTCCCCTAGGGAGATCAGAGCAGAGTGACATTTTAGCTGTTCTCTTCTCCAGAGGCTGCCACCAATTTCCTTGTGAAAATCATTTTCCAGAAGCCAATGATACAGAGTTCCCACCTCCTCTGGGAAAGAACGTGTGTTCACACTTCAGCTGGCTCGAGTGCCTACCAGGAATTTTCTTGAAGCAAAAACAAGGTGTTTTTCTCTTTGCCTACAGCTAAGGTCCCGTTTCCACTGACGCTTCGCTTCAAGCCTATGCTTCAGCAAGGAATAGAGCTGCTCACCCTAGATGCGTCCTGGTGAGTGTGTAGTCTAAAGAGTTCTAGTTTTCAGTTCACTAGACTGAGGCTGTCTCAGCGTGAGAAGTTTTGCTTCTTTCTTCCTTCCTTTCTTTTTTTCTTTCTTTTTTCTTTCTTAAATGAAAGCTCTACTTGAAATGCCACTGCTAGACTAAAACAGTTTTACAGGGCCTCTCTTAGATCTTAGGAATGCAGGAGTGAAGGTGTTGAGCAGCTCCCCTGCCCCAGGACAATGGAAAGGTTAAGTGGTCTGGCCAAGCAGTGTTTCTTAGCAGTGCCCCAAAGCTTATGAGAATGGAGTTTGTCAGCTCTGTTACTGAAACACTGAGAGCATCACCTTGTAAAGAAGAGAGTTATTTTGGCTCGCCATTTTGGAGGCTCAGGTCGTGACCCTGTAGCCTCATTGCTGTGGATCTGTGCTGCAGATCCATTACATGGAGCGTGGCAGTGCCATGTAATGAAAGTGCATGCTCAGCTTAGGATCAGAGCACAAGAGAGAAAGATGAGGTATCCAGACTCACCCCCCAGTGTCCTAAAACTGCCCACTAGGCTTCTATCTCCTAAAGGCTCCCCCACCTTCCATTAGGACCACAGACTGGGGCCCAAGCCTTTAATACATGAGCTTGTTTGTTTGTTTGCTCGTTTTGCTTTTTGTGAGACAGAGTCTCTCTGCATAGTCCTCGCTGTCTTGGAACTCATTGTGTGTGAACCAGGCTAGCCCTGAAATCACAGCAATCTATCTGCCTCTTCTCTGCCTTCCAAGTGATAGAACTAAAGGCATGTGCCATCATATCAGGCTAACACATTGGCTTTTTAAAAGAACATTCCAGATGCAAATTATAAAAGTATTTGTTCTAGCCCGGCAGTGGTGGCACACACCTTTAATCCAAGCACTTGGGAGGCAGAGGCAGGCAGATTTCTGAGTTCAGCCTGGTCTACAGAGTGAGTTCCAGGACAGCCAGGGCTACACAGAGAAACCCTGTCTCAAAAAACCAAAAAAAAAAAAAAAAAAAAA
>JADRCD010071781.1:0-26480 GCA_019843815.1 Montemys delectorum | reverse complement strand
CCCCCCCCCCAATACCACAGCTAGTTTTTTGAATTCTGAAAGTCTTTAGATATGTTCTATAAGCGTTTAACATTTCCAGAATTCTTCCACAGCAAAGAAGGATCTGATGTGATTAAGAACACGGCTGACCTGAGACATGAATGGGGGAATGTCAATGAAGTACAATGTTGTGTCTAAGATCTTAACTGTGCTTTGACTAGGAAAAAAATTAGTTAGATTATCTATTTTTCCCAGGCTCAAATATGGCAGTTGCTTAGCTCTTCAACTACTTGGAATCTCACAGAAGGACTGGCCAGGAGGACAGAGTTAGATTACAAGCCCAACTTCACATTTTGGCTTGCTCCATTGGCATTTCTTCATAAAATGATGAGATAAAGTCAAAAGAGCCGGCAAGCTGCTCGGGCGCCCTGGCAGAGTGCCATGGCGTTACGTATTCTGTGCTTTTCTATTACACTGATGAGCACAGTTCCAGAAACTATCATGATTTACACTCTTCTTTCCTTCTTTTCTTTTCTTTTATTTGAAATCTTCTACATAACTCTCTTGTGAGGCTAAAGAAGATTGTCAAGGGACAGTTTTAATCAGAACTATTTTCCAATATTTTCTGTTTCTTTTATTCCCTTTCCCTTAAAGGCATCTAAGAAATGAAAATCCAAGATTTGGCTTTCAGTAGAGACTTGTAACATGTAAGTCTGAAAACCCTAAGACATGAATGGTGACAACAGGGTCATTTGTTTTTATTAATGATGCTACAAAGCAGTGACTGAAGCACCTACTCATTTTGGAATAAAGCAATAGACACGTATTCTGAGAATAGAGAGGGAAATGTTCCAGAGGAGAGAGTTTAAGAAATTCTCTAGTTAGAAGAGATGGAGATACAGAGAGAGAGTATGACCACTCCAGGTTGCCATTTTGTCTCCTTGGCTTCCTTTGTCTTTAGCCCAGTGGTTCTCAACCTTCCTAACTCAGCCCTTTAATATAGGTCCTCATGTTCTAGTGACCCCGCTGTCTTAGTTAGGGCTTTCCTGCTGTGAACAGACACCACAAACAAGGCAAGACTTATAAAGGACAATATTTAATTGGGGCAGGCTTACAGGTTCAGAGGTTCAGTCCATTATCATCAAGGCAAGAGCATGGCAGCATCCAGGCAGGCATGGTGCTGAGAGTTCTGCATCTTCATCTGAAGGCTGCTAGCAGAAGACTGATTTCCAGGCAGCTCGGATGAGGGTCTCAAAGCCCACGTCCACAGTGACACTACTCTAACAAGGCTACACCTCCAAACAGTGCCACTCCCTGGGCCATCACAAACCATGACACCCCTCAACCATGAATCATTTTTGTTGCTACTTCATAATTGTAATTTTGCCACTGTTATGAATTATGTTATGGATTATAATATCTTTGTTTTCAAATTATCTTAGGTAATCCCTATTCTCCCTTGAGGGGTTGCAACCCACAGGTTGAGAACCACCTGTTTTAGACAACCAGAGCAACCTAAAACCCTCTGCATCTACATTGTTTTATTTTTTAATTTTTGAATCCCATTTATGTGTGTATATATATGCATACCTGCAAACACACGTGCAAGTATATGTGCATGCACATGTGCACACATGTATGGAGGTCAGACAACCCTTTCAGGAGCAGGTGCTTTTCTTACACTATGTGGATTCCAGGGATCAAACTCTGGTAATCAGGCTTGTGGTAAATGCCTTTTCTCAGTGACTTTTTAAAACTCAGTGCCTGACAAACCAGTGATTTCACAATACTTTGGTTTATTGGCCTTATTTGTTGATCTCAAGGGGAATGCATGGTCACCATGGGAACACGGTGAGTGCTGGAGCTTGGGTTCCAGGAGGGAGCCCCTCAAAAGCTGGTACTTTTCTGTGGTCTCTCAGCATGTCTCAAGTTTTCCCTGTAGCAAGTGCTAGGCTCTTAAAGTCATTTTTATTCAAGCTTAAAATCTCCGTGTTCCCACTGGTAAGACATACATACCCCTGCCATACCCCTTACAGTCCTACGCCACAGCCCCTGGACATACTTTGCCGCATTTCCTACTGTCTTCTGCCACAGCTGCTGGATATAACCTGTCATACTCCCTATCGTCCTATGCCATAGCCCCTGGAATCCCTTCCACGGCTCTCAGAGGCCACATCCTCTTACATAGAAGCCTCTGTTCCTCTAAGCAAGCCTCCCTCATGTGCTCTGACGGATCAATGATGGGAGAAAGGGAAAATGGAGGAATTATGCTTTTCCTCCCCTCCAACAAGAACCTAGTCCTCTGTGAAGCATCAACTCCAGACCTTCTAGCTTCTGGTCCAAGGTAGAGATGTGTGTTCCCATCAGTGTCTCCTCCCTTTCCTCCACACGCCAGGAGCTCTGGGTAACTAACAAAAACTGCAGAACACCCAGCTGTGAACCAATAAACCTTCATTTCCTTCTTCCTCTGTGTATTTTAAGCAGCCAGCATTCTCATACCTCTGGGACCCTTCTTGGAGCCTGAAGGGCACCAGCAGTTATCCTTCCTGACACGCTCTGTGTCATCAGAGGCTCAAATGCTATCTCATTCCTGGAAGCTGCTCCACGCCCTCGCATAATGTTAACCCAAGCATCTTCAGGTTTTCTCACAAAGCACCATAGGAAAAAAAAAAAAGTTTCCTTAACTCTTCTTTCTCAAACAATGGCTGGCTGTTACTGTCCACTTCTCTTGGCCTGCCTTGCCTTTCAAATTCACTTTCAAAGAACTGTAATGTATTCAAAATAACCAAGAAATCTTGCAGAGAAGAGGAAACAAAGAGAGAGGAAATCAAAACACAATGGGGATTAAGATCAATGAAAGTGGTTATATTTCAAGGACAGCTCTTTTAATTAGTAACAGTCTGGCCTATCAGAAGATAGATACAGTTCCACGCTGAAGTAAACCACGCTGTTTTACTACATTAGAAACAAGCTCAAGTGCTACCGAATGAAGGAAAAGAGGTGGATGGGTTTAGAAAGACAAGATGCAAAGTTGGCAGGGTAGGAACACTTTTGAACACCCACAGAATGCCCTTCAGCTCAAATAGCTTGTGGACGGCAGTGAGCTCCCTGGACCTTGAAATGGACAGCAGAGCTACAGCAACCTCTCGGTCAGCTGACCTGGGTTCCTACAGGAAGTCGGGATGCACTATGGAACCAACTGTGCACACACACACACACATACACACACACACACTGTTTGTATTTATTTGTTTACTTGGCTTGAGACAATCTTGCCATAGTCCAGGTGGACCTTGACCTCCGGGTGCTGCTGTATACCCTACCTCCCAAATGCTGGGCTTACAGGGACAGACCACCACACCCTACTTAAAATACAGTTTGTAAGTTTTCAAAGTCAAAGTTTGGACAAAAATGGAAAACTTCCCATGCCACAGTAAAAATAATCAACAGGAAGAAACGAGGAGAGGTGCATGGCCCTGAGACCCAGCCTTCTACACGCACCCCAACAGAGCCTGAAGGAAGAGGAGGCTTGGGCTGTGCTTATGCAAACTGTTTCCTTGGCTTTCACAGATTTCAAAATTAGAAATTCTGGTGTGGTTCTTTTCCGGTTCTTATTTCTGAATGTAAGATTACATATAATTAAATCTTTCTCTAACAGGATTCGGACAAAAAGGAGGATTAATATTTGCTTAGTACTCCAGGGACTGGATCACCAGTCTTCCTGTTACAAGTTCTTTTGCTACTCCAAAGAATGCAAACTACCAAGTGGGCCAAAATCTAAAGCATTTTTTGCACACTGACATGACAACACAGTAGAAAATCCCATATCTAACCGCATGTGGTAAGTCACAGACAAAATGCAGGTACACTGAAAATGTATGAAGTTACATGTTTATAGAAAACATAACTAAATTTTATGTACAGACTTGGATCTCTTCCCCAGGATATCTCATTGTACATAAAAAGTATTTCAAAAGCCTGAAACACAAATTACTTCTTGTCCCAAGCATACTAATAGAGGATATATAACCTGGATTTCATTTGTTTCGATAACAACCTGTACTGAAAGCACTGTTTCACCTACTTTGCAGACTATGGACTAAACATCAGATATTTGCCTAGCTCTGTAGTAGATAACATTGGGGGTTTCTAAAGTTTGCAACTCTGATTATCACTGCTTTTATAAGCTGGTGAGAAATCTGCAGACATGAGACACTTAGCATTGAGACATGCAGTTAAATAACAAGCATGTAGACAGCACGATGGCATGGGAGTAAAATACCAACTGTGAGCAGTGAGCCATAATAAACTGTAGCATCATTAGCACCATCCAAACCGGGAGACTTGGCTATGGCCTCATAGAATTGAGCGAGGGTCGGGGAAGAGGGTGTGGGGGAAGTGGTGAGATATTTTAGAAGAGATGGGAATTGGGAAATGTTCTTTCCGGTCACACCACAGGGAGCAAGGAAGGAAATGACCAACATTACCCAGTGAGAAGGAAGAACCTCCTTGAAGACCAAGGGACAATGGGAGGTCATCAGGAATAATGCCAAAGCTTTGCAGCGGAGTAAATCACTTGGACAGGTCACGGTGAACCAGGGGCTCAAACAAGATACTGAAATGGAAAATGTGTGCTATGTAGGAGAATGTAGCCGAGCACACAGAAATGAAAGGGTCAAGACTTAAATCTTAAATAGGAGAGATGAACAGCATGACCCACAAGAGAAGGGCCAAGCAGCAGTAGCTGAGAACCAGAATGGTGAGGAGGCAAGCCGCAGAAGCAAGGAGATCCTCTGGCATTTTATGAATTCAGCTCAGTGCTAGGAAGGAAAGAACTATTTAATTGATTTCTGATATATGTATATGCATTTATATACACACTCAACATATCTGATTGATTTGGTTTCAGAAAACGAGGAGAAAGAACACTGTTATGTGGCCCGGTCTAACAGAGTAGCCCTTTCTGCTACCTAGACCACTTTGTCTCCTAAACATGCTGGGTCTCCACATTGATGTATTTTTGAGTAGATCACCTTGTAGAAATAAAGAAAACCTGCAGTAGCCTGGAACAGTTAAAAGCTTCCTATATTTCCACCCACACTTCACAATTTAGAGGTTATCTACGGCTTGCTGGTATGTTTCTTAAAGTACACTTATACATGTATCTACTCACAGTCTGCATCACTTGATCATGACCACCGTGCCCAGTCAGGCCCTCCTTGCTGATCTTTAGTTCCCTAAACTCACCGCCTTCCCATCTAACCCCCTTCCCTCCTGACCATGGTGGTCTCCATCACCAGGGGTCATGACTTCTGGGTTAAAGAGGCTGACATTTACTGCCATAACTCTTAACATCATAACACCCAACGTTCACATTGTCATTTTTCCTAACCTTCCAATCTTCCCATGTTATACTTCAAAAAACAAAAACAAACAAACAAAATCCTTCTTTTTCCTCTCCACTATGTAATCTTCTGTCATACTTGCTTTTAAGCTCCGTGTACATTTTGTATGGAACAAACATTCCTGGCATCTGTTTCTGTTTCTAGGACAACTAGATCAGATCCAAGCTTCAGAAGAAACAAATTATTTATTTCTTTTCTTTTCTTTTTTTTTTTTTTTGAAAAGGGTTCTCTGTGTAGTCCTGGCTGTCCTAGAACTCACTCTGTAGTCCAGGCTGGCCTTGAACTCAGAAATCCACCTGCCTCTGCCTCCCAAGTGCTGGGATTAAAGGCATGCGCCACCACTGCCCGGCACAAATTATTTATTTCAACTGTTGCTGCCTTCCTACCCCAGGTCATCTTACAATTAGTGTTAACTTTGCACTTCTAAGACACTTTTCCCCTTTTCAGAGGTACGGGTTTAGCTACCCTTCCTGCTACACTGCCTATGCTCCAAGGACTTCCTATGTCCTAGAGTAAGTCACTTCCCTCAAGTCCACATCAATTCTAAGTCACCAACTAGTTATTCTTTATCGGAAACAAACCAGAGCACTAATTCTCCTTTATTCAATTCCTGTGTGAAGTCGCAAGGAGCATCTTTCGACCGGCATTTAATACCTAATCTGGGATCTTACAAGAGCCTTCATTTATAAATGATAAGACAGGGTGAGGATGGCTGAGCTGCTGCTACTAATAATTATGGTGAAGAGAGTAATTGTTATACGCGTTAAAAAAACCTACACACATCAAAGAGACTAAAAACAGAATTGGAATTCATGGTCTAGGAAAAATGATAATGCATTCTCTTATTATTTTTGAAAAATGATTTGGTTCAATTAAAAAAAGACAGACATTGGCCCTATTTTTCAAGCACTTTTCCTGTTTTAAAGCATGGCATGGGTCTAGTAATTTTTGGTTGCTGTGTCCCTGACATTAACTCCTATATAAAACCAGCTGAGGAACAGTCCCCTTCTGAAGTCCTCTCCACTTACACTTCAAGACTGAGAATCTGCTTCACTCCCTTGTTCCTATAGTGTACTTTTAGCTCCTTAGACTCCGCGGCACTCAGTCTACCTGGCATTCTGATGCAGAAGCATCAGAAGACACCAATGAAAGGCCAGTTGCAGACGAGATAGCAAAGACCTCTATTGTGGTCTTAATGGCTGCAGCAGAGCAGGCAAGTCTGGCAGAATTCCCACTGTCTCCGGCCAGAGCTGACAACCGCCCAAGAGCTGGACTTCCTTGCAGATCAGACTCTAGTGTAGGAAGTGATTTCACTGTCCCAGAGTCCAGGAGGATTGGGCAGAGAGGGGGATAAAGAAAAGGCATGAGAAGCTGAGCATGATGGGGATGGCTTTTTACACAGCCCCAGAGAGCCTGGAAGAACACCACCCATCGCCCCATCCTGCTTCTCAAGACAAAGCAAACCAAGGCCAGATGTTAGCTTTAGCCAGAGTCTGGAAATATTGTTCCTTCGTTCTCAATATATTTTTTCCCTTTAAAAAGAAAAGTGAGTAATGAATCTGAGCTTTACCCAGAGCAGGAGGAATGAGATGCTGTCAAGCAAGTCATTTTGAAGGGAAGAGGTAACATTCTCCAGCAGAAGGCTCAATGCAGTTATGCAAAATTTCCTTTTATAAAAGACCATTACTGTCCTAGGATAAATACAAAGTGCTGTTATATGTAAGCATTTACTGCTCGATGTGATCTGATGTCTCTACTCTTTCCACAATGATCTTTGCTCTCAAAGGTAGTTCTGACTCCTTAGTTTAAATTAGAACTCTGTTACTTAGCTGACATAATGTAATTGCGAGGGAATAACACATTTATATTCTATTCATCAACATTAGTATGAAATGCAAATTTACTATGGAACCTGATGCACATGCATCCTTCTCTTAAGATGCAGGAAGTGGAGGCGGTCTTATTTCCAATGAGAAAAGAATGAATGATCTGCACCACGGAGATCCTGGTGCTTGTGAAACCAGAGGGACACCATCCCAGCAGGAACCAAGAATTTACACACACTCAAGATGAGCTTAGCTTGATAATTACATTTCTGACAAATAGTGTCAGCTGGTTTCTCCTATGGGATTGACTGGCTCCTCACAGGCTTCTAGGAAAGATGAGTACTCAAAAAGGATCTAGCCATCAATTTTCCTTAAATTCATATTTTATTTCTCAAATGCCAAATCAAGAAAATGCAAATTTCACTTATATGTAGGCATTCTAGTAGCACTTTCATACTATGAAAGTGGCCCAAGAGTTGCACGTGTAGAGTCTTACATATTTTCATATATATTTATCTTATGTACCTCTCCTTTAACATAACCTACATCCTCTATGGCTATGATCAAGGAAGTCCCGGCAGCTAAGG
Organism: Montemys delectorum; assembly: GCA_019843815.1. Classification (NCBI taxonomy): domain Eukaryota; kingdom Metazoa; phylum Chordata; class Mammalia; order Rodentia; family Muridae; genus Montemys; species Montemys delectorum. The sequence continues at coordinate 18,683 of JADRCD010071781.1, read as the reverse complement.
CTCTCAGAGCAATTATACTCACGGTTGACAGAGTTTCACCAGGTCTTGATCAGTGGTGTGGGGGGGCAGGCCTCGGATGTAGAGGTTGGTCTTGCTCAGCTGATCCCATCCTGAGTTGCTACTGCTGCTACTGTTGTTATTACTGCTGGTGGTGCTGGGACTGGGCGGGGCCATGGGGTGTGCTGGGACCAGAGACTGCTGCAAAACAAAAACCAGGGCGTGTCAGAGCAGAAGGAAGGGATCAAGTACCACTCAGAGGCTTTGTGAGTTACCAAATAAGATAAAGACAGCAAAATTAAACACAGATTAGTCTGAGCTATCGTGATGTAAAATTTAACTTACAGGTGAAAAAATACTTATTCATTTTAAGACAAACAAACAAACAAACAGAAACCCAAAAAACCTCTCAATATGATGTAAAAGAATTTTACTCATCAATATCTGGAATGTGGATGAATTTATGGATAATCAATTTATTCAGACATTTTAAGGAACACATCCCCGGAGACTCAAAATTAACTTGCATGAGGTCACATGATACTGTCATCTTAATATACAGTAATTTAGAAATCACCAGGCTTTTGAAAAGCCTTCAGATTCTGAAGAATATTTGATTGAAAGTAGCTGATTATTTAAAGTACTCTTTTAAAGCAGACTACTCTTAAAATGTAAGGAAGTTAGTGCTTCATCCAGAGCCTCTCACTTCTAAGCTAGATCTGTGGCTTCATGGAGACATCTGGATGAGCTTCACTGCATGCTGCTTCACTCTGGCTGACCTTGTGAAATTTAACCCCTGTGAGAAAGCTGTGGCAGTTGGAAACCTTCCCAAGAGGGCATCTTGTAAAGCCTGCAGCTAGGGGTTTCTCAGGCTTGGCTCTCCAGTCAGCAGCCACCTAGGAGTATGCACACCAGATACCGCCGCTCTGTGAGCAAGATGGTAGAAGGAAAGCACAGCTCTCTGACCCTAGGCCCCACACAAGAGTTTTGAGGAAGTTAAAGGGCTCAGCCCGATGACAGTGAGGAGGACTCAAACTGTCTTCACAGCCAATGTGCAGTAGGAGCAGGAAGTATTCTCCTTCATATTTTCTCAGTAATAAATATATTAAGCCAAGAATAGCACTTACATAACAGTTTGAACATACAAAAACCTAAATACTTGCTAGACACTCAGCAAAAATTTCAAATATTGATGTCAGGCATTTACTACTACAGACAAAAATGTAAGGCATTGGAAGAAAAATTAAACTCTACAGCAGAAAATGTGAGCAGTCGATATACATAACTCTTTTTTTTTTTTTTTTTTTTTTTTTTTTTTTCAAGACAGGGTTTCTCTGTAGCTCTGGCTGTCCTGGAACTCACTCTGTAGACCAGGCTGGCCTCGAACTCAGAAATCCACCTGCCTCTGCCTCCCAAGTGCTGGGATTAAAGGCATGAGCCACCACTGCCTGGCTGATATATATAATTCTTATGTATCTTACTAGCAACTTTGGATGCCCACTGTAGACATTATGGTCTGTGCCTAGCTTCTGCCACGGGCATGCTAATTCAACAACATCTTACCAAGCTGAGAACTCAGTAACTCTTTCTTCTGGTCCTTTACCTTCCTCCCTCTGTTCAGAGTCCCTACTAAGTTGTCACTCAAATACTATTTCATCTAAAGAGACTCTTTTGGAAGGAGAGTACTCAGGGAAAAAAATGATCAAAGAGTAAGGAAATTCTACTTCCTAAGAGCTGAACTTGAGCTAGGAATATTGGTATTGCTTAATCTAAAACCAAAACTGCCCTGCCTGAGATCTCATCTTTCCAACCCATGATTCATAACTTTCGGGGGCAAGTAAACTCACATGCTGTGTCTGTACTCTACAGACAAAGGCACTGGTTTCTAAATATAAAACCACCTGGACCTGTCTCCTGCTCTGCCACAGATGTCATGAAAAACTCTGTTATTCTTTTCTCAAGTCTCAGTATCTCCATTTATCCATCCTCTTTTCTTCCCATAGTTAAACTGAGGTACCAGACAGGTACACTCATTGCCCCCATCTCCCAAGCCTCTGACTGACAGAGAACTGGTAACCATAGACAGAAGTAGGTAAGATCACATGTTGTCTTAAATGTCATATAATCAGTGCCCAAGATACCATCCCAGAGCACAAGGCAATTGGTATAGACAGAAGGCTAGAATGGCAGGATAGGAGATGCTGACTACTGAACAAAACCAGGGATGAAGGGCTAGGCTGTAGTCAGAGGTAGAACATTTGCCTAATATTCAGAGTCTTGGGTAAAATAATTATATGGCACACCAGGAATGACAACTGGAGAAGTAGAAAAGGGCTGTGGTTTGGGGCCCTCCCAGCTCCCAATATCTTTTTGTAAGACTACAGCAGGGACAAGCATACTGATCACAGACTTTCTTTCTTTTTTTAAAAAGATTTATTTACTTATTATACATAAGCACACTATAGCTGTTTTCAGACACACCAGAAGAGGATATCAGATCTCAGTATCGATGGCTGTGAGCCACCATGTGGTTGCTGGGAATTGAACTCAGGACCTCTGGAAGAGCAGTCAGTGCTCTTAACTGCTGAGCCATCTCTCCAGCCCGACCACAGACTTTCTAAACACTGCATTTCAATTCAAGACTGGACCTATGCTATTGCTGATCTTATCTGATGGGTGCATGTTGGTGTGGACTTGTTCTGATTAGAACATATGGGTTATCATTAATTTAGGGACTATGTAGAATTAAAAGTAGATTTTATTATTTATATATTATTGATGGAAAAGATCCATGATTTGGACTTCTAAATTTATAAGTGACTTATAGCATGATGTGTGACAGTTATACATATTTAGAATAACAATAGTTCCCCACAGAGGGAACCAGGTGGGGAACCTGGATCTTCCTGTTGGGCTGCATCTTAGGGTACAGGACCTCCTAGAATTCAGATTCCGAAAAGGTAAGAGGGTCCCAAATTCACATGAGGACCTTGAGGATGATGACTCCTCTACAATGCAAAGTTCAAGTTAAATTTTACCTAAATCACAAGGCTTCCCAGAACTAGATAAAAAGAGAGAAAGATGCCTGAGAAAGAACTAAAGATTTCAGTCAGAAGAAAAGGTACAGAAAATTTTAGATTAAAGATTAACTTTTTAGAACTCACCAAGTCTAAGCTGGTTAGTACCCAGCTCAGTAGTAGACAGGCACAAGAATCTGTGTTCAGTGACAACCCTCCCCCCAGCCCCCAAAACACACACAAGGTCACTGAATCTAAAAATGTAACCCGTACTGTGAACAGTACATGTTTAAGGACAAAAATCCCACCCAAAACAATAGAGACCTTACTCCTAAGCATTCAGAAAGGACTGAGAATGGTCTAAACGTTCTAAGTAATGAGCATAAATGGGTGCCAATTTGCTAAGTGTTGCATGCTGTGTGTGCCCTGTGTCCTGCTTTCTGTCTCACTCAATAAACAGGTGCAGCACTGTACTCTCATTGTACGGATTAGGAAACTGTCTTAGGAGCACTTAACTACTGTGCAAGGACACACAGTAAGTCCGGGCAGGGCTGCATTTTGAACTGAGCTATGCCAGCTAACAAAGTCAGAACCTTCAACACCCTAAAGTGGCCTCCAAACACCGCCCATCGCTTCAATGTGCCACACTGCTTCCCTTCGTTTGCTCTGCCCATCCTCTTGCAACCTAATTACCAAGTTCTTGCTATTTTGCAGTGTGACTCTTTGTACCACTGGCTGTTATGCCAGAGCCAAAGGTGCCTCTGGATTAGTCTAATTAGCACACAGCAAACTAGTGGAGGTAAAAACCCCATTAGCTTGAAAAGCAAAGGATTAAATAAATCCTGCTTTATAAATTGTTCCCTTAAAGAAAGGGTTCTGAGAGTGAGGGAAGAGGTGACAGCTTGGCATGTATGCGGTCTTAGGTGCAACTCCACGTTCGACAAGAAAGGATAAATGGATGAATCTTTTGTTTTTGTGAAACAGGGTCTTGCTACATAGCCCCAGAGTGGCCTCAAATTCATAATCACTGGGACTCCCAGGCACAGGGGTTGAAGGTCTGCACCGCTACATCCAGCAAAATGAATGAATTTTGATAGCCACAATGGAAAACATTACAGAGGCTCTTTCAACAGTTAAAAACAATAGTCTAGCACCTACAATCCCAGCACTTGGGAGCCTGAGGCAGGAGGATTGAAAATTTGAGACCAGCCTGGGCTATATATAGTTAGAGTCAATAAAACAACAACAACAAAAAAACACAAACAAAAAGAGAACTATCACGACCCAATAATCACACTACATCTAAAGGAAATGAAACCAGTGTGTCATAGCAACATCTACACTTCCTTGCATCACCAACTGTTCACAAACCCCAACAAGTGGTATCGAACTAAATGTCCAACAGTGATGGATAGGCGAAGAAAATGCTTACATATATACACAGTGGAGTATTATTTAGCCATGAAAACTGACACTGTGTTACTTACAGCATCATGGATAGAATTAGAGGTTATATCTCAAGAGAAATAAATAAGATACAGAAATGATGCCCATCATATATAAAATCTAAAACAGCCAATTTTGCAGAAGTAGAAGTACAATAATGACTGCAGAGAGTAGAGGGGAGGGAGGCTGCAGAAAGGTTTATCAAACCATGCCAAGTCAGTGTTCAAAAGGGATAAGAGGTTTCAGTGTGCTATTTATTCTGTACCAGCATGAGTAGTGATAACGTGAACTGACTGTATATTTCAAAGGATAGAAAGGATTTTGAAAGTTTTCAACAGGAAGAAATAAGTTTTGAGGAGAGAGGTTTATCCTAATTTAAAAATTATACAATGGGCAATACATTTATGGAAATATCACAATACCCCATTAATATGTACAACCGTGTATTTTAATATACCAGTTAAAATAATTTGATGTGAGTAAATAAGTCACTGATCTTATTAAAATTATTAAAAATGAGAGAATGAACTCTGCACATCCCTTCTGAAAGCTACCATGGAGTAATGCTGGACACTACAGTCAGAATTTTACTGTTTGACATAAAATAGGGCAAAATTAAACCTTCACTTGTAAATAGAATTAAAACAAACAAACAAACTCAAATACTGATTAAGTCTTTTACTACAGCTTCAGAACTTGATAAATCTCAAGTGACTATACTTATAGTCAGAATAGGTGCCTAGATGGCACAAACAGAAACTTACTTAAAAAAATAAAATATAGTCATAAGGGACAACTTCAACCAGAGTTTTGTCACTGCTTGACCTTCAACAATCTACCTAGGAAAATCTCTAGAGTGACTTGCAACATGAAGACACCCTGCGCTCAAAGCAGTTTAAACACATTTAATCCAACTAGGGACCCCAGGCTACAGTTAGAACCCAATTAGCCCCAAAGAGCCCAATATCTGCCTCAGGCTTCTCTAGGTTTTCACTGGCTGAGGTTCCACAAACAGGCCAAAGGTAACCAAGGTTCTGCCTTCAGCATCTTATCTCCTGGAAACAGTACCAGGCATGTATTCTATATCAATGCAAGGCCTTTATAGGAAAAGTAAAATGAACTATATTTATATGAACTAAAACCAACTAGTCACCACATCACTGTTATAGATAGTAATTCGGCCAAGTCATTAAAGCTAAAGACTTGCTATTTTGCACTGTCTCAATTCCCTTCTATCACTAATAAGCTAAAGAACACCTATTCCCCACCCCCCCATGGTCTTTACTTAGGGACCTCCCTAAAAATTCTAGTATATTTTAGAGGAAAAGGAAGGCTAGGATGTATCTGCCAAAATGCCTCCAATCTCCTTTAAGACTACACTGTTGACAGACTATGTCAGAACGCCCACCCTAATTTTAAAAGGTTATAACCAGCTCCTCCTGTAGTCCCCACACACATACATACACATCACTTTGACCCAAACACCAACTGCTTCCCTTTCCTCTACTGCTCCTCGGAGCAGAAGAGACCTTATGGAACTCGGGGAAATAGTACGCTATCACACGTTCATGAGAAAGAGTTATGTAATGACACTAAGGATGATGCTGATGGTCACACACTGGTTTATCTTCCCATCATTCTGGATGCAAAAAAAAGTCAACCATTTAATGGAACTAGCAAACAAGAAGGGGCATACACAAACATCCAAATCCATCCCAGTTGGGATGCTGCCATCTACAGGGCTGGAATGGAGGCTGAGAAATCAAGTGCTGGTGAAAGAACTCGGAGGAGACATGTGGACAGGACCCCTGCTCTCTTTACAGGTAGATCAAAGCAGGATGACCTGAAGCACCTGCTGGATAGTGTCCCACTGCCAGGAGGTGAGGAAGTAGCTATTAATCCTCCTCAACGGAAGGATATTATAGAGTTCAATCCCCTAGCTAATTAGGTGATGAGACTGCTTCTCTTGTTCTTGCTATCCCTTGTTTGGAAATAAATCCAGTAGCAGTCCCTTGAGATTATGAAAACAGGCAGCAGATTATTAAGTACTTTTTGGTTGGATGCAAGCTTGCCAAAGAAGAGAGACACATGTTACATTAGCTTTTCAAGTAAAATCTAAAAGTGGAAATTCTCTAATGGGGCTGGAGAGATGGCTCGGAGGTTAAGAATACTTGCTGCTCTTGCAGAGGACCAGGTTGTTCCAAGAACCCACGGGACGGGTCACAACTGTCTGTAATTAAAATTCTGGGGTATCTGACACCCTCTTTTGGCCTTAGTGGGCATTAGGTGTGCATGCAGGCCAAACACTTTACATAAAATTAAAATAACTCCATCTAGGGAAAGATCATCCCAATTAGGAAGGAGAGCTTCAGGACAGTGGGCCCTCAGCCTCAACTACCCTGAACTGCATCACAAGCCAAGGTATGGGAGGTGTTGCTAAAAACAGAGTTCAGTCGAGGATAGAGGAGGAAGACAGAGAAGGTGGGCCCAAAGAGTAAGCTGCATGTTAAGTACCAGTGACACTGGACAGGAGAGGTGTAAACTAGCCAGAACAGAGGAAGGACCATTATGCAAGACTATCAGCAACACACCTGTCCTAGTTTTCTTTCCATTGCCATGATGAACACTGTCACCAAAGGCAACTTGGGGAAGAAATGATATTATTTATCTTACACTTCCAGGACACAGTCTACCACTGAGGGAAGTTTGGGCAGGAAATCTGCATAGAGAGGTCACGGGGAAATGAGGATGCTGCTGCTTACTGTCCTTCTCAGCCTGCTTTCTTACACAACTCAGGACCACCCGCCCAGGGGTGGCATCATCCATAGTGGGTGGGGCCCTCCCACATCAATCATTAATAATAACAATTTAAAAAAAAAACTTAACCTCTGAAGCTATGCATTGTGGGTAATGTATGCTTCCTACCATGGATTACTGATGTGTGCTATGCGTTCCTCGCATCCTCTTTCCAGCTATCATCTCATGTTTATCCAGTTGTATGATCCCTACGGGGACTTTCCTCTGTTGTTTAAATCGTCTCTCACTTCTGCCATGAGGTCTGTATATTCACTCAGTCACAGTCACGCTGCATCTTCTTCATGAGATATTTTTTTCAACTGAGGTTTCCTAGATAACCTTGGCCTGTATTGAGTTGACAAAACTAAACAGCAAACGCCCAACCTGTTTGGTATGCAGGAAGCTCCCAGAGCATGATGGGAAGGGAGATTTGCAAAGGCTGAGATAGAACCTAGAAAGCAAGTCGGAGTCTACTATGTCACAGGCCCCCAAGTCTCACAGGAAGAGTAGGATGGTATTAGATTAAGAGGGTTGCTTGTGGAGTATGTCACACTAGTCACCCTCACCCCAAGTCCCCAGTGGCAAGGAAAGAGCAATCAGCAAGGACAGACAGAGTCACCGTCTGCCTTGGCCAGGAACAAGAATGAATGCATCTTTGCACAGCTCAGTTGCTCCTGTGGGAAACTCACAAGGGAGGTTGGTGGGTTTCTAAGCTCTCTTCCAGCTCTAAAATGCTACAGCTTGCACATATTCCTTGCCAGCCCTGCTAAAGCACACTGAGACAGAAGGCAGCAAGCTACTGCCAGGCAGGTGGACAGACAAACGGAGAGACAGAGAGGATGGGCAGTCCTCAACTGCAGCGTTCTGTCCAACCTGGGGCAGACACTACACAGCAACCATGGCCGCCTATACTCAGGCCAGCACTATATAGCTATGAGATCACTGACAAGGAAATGGCCCCAAAGACAAGCTAAACTAAAGTAACAATGGGACTCTGAAAAGAACAAGCTGAAATGTGAGGGCACAGAGAAGAGTATTTACAAACAAACTCGACTATCTCAGCCACACTGGGGCTCCATGCTCCTCCACAGCCTGGTGTTCCTGGATTTGGGCATGGATAAAAGTGACATTTCCAGTTCTGCTCACTTGCAACAGCTCCAAAACCACCTGAAGAGAAAAACTCAAGACAAAGCAAACTGCACCGGCAGACAAGCAGCTCTAGGTACATAGTAAACAAACTGTTGCTAAACTCAGGTGTGAGAGTATCAAAGGCATTGCGGAATTCTGAACCCAGGTGTGCAGTGTCTGCCTCCTCCTGAGCCCCAAATGTGGAATTTCCAGGCTGAGCCAATTCTCTGGCCTCCAGAGGCACAGAGGAAAGATTTCCTCTTAGTTTTACTAAAACATACCAAACTTCTGGGGAAGTGAAATTTCAGCTGAGCACCCATGCTGAGCTCTGGAAGAGTCCAGACTAAGGACTAGGGAGTACAGGACTAAGCACCCACGCTCCTGGCTGTTCTCCAAAGTTAATCCACAGCACAGGCTATGCCTTTGCTTACACTTCCTTCCAGGAGAAGAAATCTTGCTGAGGTTGCAAAATCCTCAGAGTGGCAATTACACATTCTGAAATTCTCCCTGCTAAATAATACTTACAGAAAACACTGCAAAACAACTGAGCAAGCACTCAGTGAGAAAATGCAGGAGCACGATTTAAAACAAAACAGAAGACCCTCAATGACTTGATCTAAGTCACTCATTGATTTTAGACACAGGACACCTGTAAGTGAATGCCCCGTACTGTGTTTTCACAAATTAATCCCCAGAGAGAAAAGTATTCTGCGTACTTTTCTGAAACTGGGTAAGGAGTATCTGACCTCTTCTTATTTAAGAAACCATGTGAAATACTGTCTGTCCTGTGAAATACTGACTGCTGCTGTGATTTGTATAATACACCTACAGGAAATTTTTTAGTTAACAGAACTCAAAACATAGTTTCCCTTTCCTCTCTTTGTACTCCTGATACTGAAGCCAGCACTCAAGACTGTGGGCACTTGTGACCATGCTCTGGTAAAGCTGGCATTTGTTTTCTTTCTCTCTGGAATGATCTAGCAGTTTACACACGATACAAAAAGGTGAGCGTGAGAGACTGGGACGGCGCTGCCTCGTGCAGGCTTCCAAACAGTCTAAGGAGTGGGCAGCGTCTCTCAGTTAATACTGCTGACAATTACAGCTTTAATTAAAAAAAAAAGTTTTCCCTTCGGATCTGCCTCAGAAATGTACTTCTTGTCTGAGTTCCACCCTACATACACACAGAGACGCAGACATATAAAACTGAAACAAATTTTGGTGGGATTATTCCTTTACCATTTATAATACTGTAAATATTTTCTAGTTGTATTATTATTATTATTATTATTATTATATTACTAATTGATTAAGATATGCTGGCAGTGACTTACTCAGTTCACCTGACACCCCTCTTAACAGCCACCTGTGGGTTCAAAACCAGTGCTCTGCAAACATTTCTCAACCTGAAGTGCCTACAGCTCAGGAGCAGGTGGAATATAACATTTGACTTGGCGATTTCTCCCAAGGCATTGCAACAAGCCTCTGTCTTTGTTCATAGTTTGTGGGGACAAAGCAGGAAGGCCCGAGCCAGCATTAAGGTGGAGCAAACTATGGCAAAGAATAAAACCTATATTCATGGTCGGCTGGAGCACCAGATATTACAAATACACCCACTGGGAAAAATAGAAATCCCGAAGGACAGGAGGAAATGAGGTTGGAATGGAAGTTGTTAAATTTTTAATAAAGATTTTTCAGACTATATTTTCATCATATTTTCCTGTCCATTCTTTCTCAGTGCCCTAAGTATCCAACTTTATGTTCTTTCTCTCTCAAAAGGGAAAGCAACAAAACAAACTTAAAAATAAATTAGGCAAAATACCAACACAAGACACAGAGCCAGCCCGTGGAGTCCATTTTGTGCTGGCCACCTACACCCAACATGGGCTTCACCTAGAGTGTGAAGTGCACAGATGTGCATCAGAGGAAACAGATTTCCCCCTTCCCAGCAGGCATCAGAGGCAAAGAGCTTCCGGGTTAGAGGTGGACTGTGCGTCAGCTCACCTTTTCAGCGGGGACTCTGTCTGGTTAGAACCTGTGTGGGTCTTGGATGTGTCACTGCAGTCTGTGAGTTCACCCATGCAATAGTCAGTGCCAGGAGACACTGCTTCCTTAACACCACCTACTACCTCTGGCTCTTCCACTCTTTCTACTGTCTCTTCCTGAGAGATCCCTCAACCTTGAAGGAGAGGTTTAGCAAAGACAGCCCTTTTGAGGGACAAAGAGAATGGGATTCTTCCCCTTTTCCCCCCTCAAAAAGAGAGCTTGGCTATAAAATGTTGAGAAACACAAACTGAGCCTAACTTTTCACTCTTTGGGCCTCCATGTGTCCAATGTCACCCCAAAACGTAGAGGGAAAGCCAGGTCTGTGTTCCCACAGAAGCTATTCTCAGGCCCAGTACTCACAGGCTGTGAGACAACAAGGATGACAACAGCAGGACCTTCCCTAAGAAAGGTTCACAGAACCGGTAGACCTGACACACTAGCTCTGCTAAGACACTGGGGACACGGTGGGTGTGTCTTTATTGTGGCTCTTGGCATCCGTACTGCAATCATCCCGTATTTATCCAATGCCAATCTCTAGGTGACTTTACGGGGCTGTCCATAGCTATGTTCAGATCTGTTTGTTTGTTTGTTTTGTAATACAACTTGGTAAGTAGCATGCCTCGTCCTCACTTGAACCATCACCAAGAAAATACAAGAGTCAAATGGATCAACTATAGCAGTCTGATGCCTTTCTGTTTAAGGAATACATTCAAGGTGAACCAGTAGTTTCATTGGCTTGGATTAGGAGCCCTTGGAGGGCCTGCTTTATACGTCATAAATCCATATACTTTAGAAAGTGGCACTGACTGTATAGTATCTTAAATGCGTTATTTGTAAGACTTTTTGTCTACTTGTGTTTCCTTTTATCGTAAGTTCATAAATGCAAAATCTCAGATTAACTTTCTGGACAAATGGGGGTTTCCTTACAGAGTCCCAAGAACCTGTACAGATCCTGTCCCCAGAAGCCCCAGGGCACTCTGGGTGCTACTTTTTGTCATCAGTCTTTTGAGTCATTATTTCATCAGTTATCTGGCATTTTTTACTTTCCTAGGGACACGGTTTTTTACATGTCAAATTCTGATGACCTGGGTGAACAGAGTGTCTGCGCTAACAATCTCTCCAAGACTGTCGACTCCTCCTGGAAGTCATTCCCCAGGCATGGCTGTCCATCAGCACAGCCACAGAGAAATCAAGCTTAGAAAATATGGGTGCCTTGGAAACTAGAGGTCAATGCTGGCTCAGGTATTTCTTCTTTTTATCTTTAACGAAGTAGACTGAAGGAGAACCTTGATCTGTGAAGCAGAATCTTACATTCAAACTGGGGACAGCAGCACACTCCTTTAATCCCAATAGGCAGGAGCGGGTAGATCTCTATGAGTTTGAGGCCAGCTTGGTCTACATAGTGAGTTTTGGGCCAGACAAGGATTCATAGTGAGGCACCATCTCAAATAAATAAATAAATATTTATATAATTCAATCATGGCTTTTCTTCTTTAGATTCTAAAATTATTTCACATTATTCTGTATAAAAATGTATCGCACAGCAATAGAAAAGTGAAAGTTGAAGACCTTTTACACTTTTGTTACTAAGGTTACAAGCCATGAGTTCATCATCTCCTGGTACATACTGGTGGTCTACACTGAAGATGTCTCATAGATCCTCCCCAATGTGTCCTGTGTGATGTAGAGTTAGTTCTGGCTCTCCAGTCCTTATTTTGGGCTTTGAGGAAGATATCGGTGGATTCATGATACTTGGTTCTTGTGTTTACATTTCCCCATCCTTTCATTAAAGTTAGCTTTATTATAAATATTTTACATTTGCTGCATATAACAGAACACGCAGTTTTTTACTTTCTACTGTTATACCATATTAATCCAAATTATTAGCAATGGGCCTCACAAGTCCCTGTTCTTCTGAGTGGAAAAAAAGGAGGGGCCTCCATCCCCACCCCCTCTCCATCCACCATAGGAAACAGGAAGCAAGTCAGAGCTAAGGGGAAAATGGCTTTTGGGGACTCCACACTATGACAGTAGAAGGAGTCAGCTCTCTACTCCACCCACACCCAAGCATCTGCCAAGTGTTCCAGAAGAGGAAAGGGAAATCCAGGTCAGACGCTGCACAGTCCTTTCGAGAACAGAGCAGATAGGAACATGACATGACATGACAGTCTCCGAGTTAGGTGAATAGACACGCTGAAACCAGCATACTGTGCATTACTAAATTGTTTTCAAAAGGACAAGAATTCAAGGGAGGGACAAATACCCCTTTGTGAAGATTCAGAAACGTCAAGTCTTTGGAGAAGTTTTTAATTAGATTTAATCTCAAAACAGTAGTATCAGTTGGGTTTAAGAATTAGGACCTAGAGCAGAGGTGGGCTGGCTTATTCTCTTAGAATCAGGGGTAAGGAAGGAAAACTGGTATGGAAAACTACTTAGGAAGGAAAAGACAAGGTTCCATGTCTACACCATGGGCAGGACACCAACAGTGCCTATCAGCTGCATGTGGTTCTTTCCTGTAGGACAGAAAGAGATCCTAGTCACATGACTTCAGAAGGACCTCCACACAAAGCCAATAAAGATGATGATCTAAAACAAAAGGATCTAAAAATCAAACCATCCTGTCTTGATTGGTTTTGAATATATATAAATACGTGTGTGTGTGTGTGTGTGTGTGTGTGTGTGTGTATAAAATCAGGAGCCAGAACTTGTCCCTTCAATAGGATAGTTATCATGACGCTCTTCCCAGAAGTTCAGGCAGGCCTGTTTGCATTAGTCTTTCCTTCCATGCCTTTATCCTTTACTGCAAATTACCAGTCTTACCTCTTAGCAATAGCTGATACACAAATCTCAGCTATCATTCTAGAAATGATGAAAAAAACAAGAATCGCAGTTGCTTCTTCACAGGCAGACGGGTTCACCTCTTGGCTTACCCACACTGATTGTGCATATACTAGTTTCCCCCCTTTCTTTCTTTACCATCAAAGTAATCTAGGGAGTCTTTAAAAATAACAAAGTAAGGTCAGAGTATATGGCTCAGCAGTGGGGTGCTGCCTAGCAAAGCCCCAGTTTGATCCTAGCACTGTTCAATATGCACAACTCAAAAGGCTCAAGTATTCTAAACCATGACCACTGATGGGAAATATTTTACTCATAAGGAACTGTCGTTCACAGCACTGATGGCTAATATTACTGAGCACTGTTTATTTTTTTCACACCAAATAAGTGATCTGTGTAAATTCTCCCATTTAATGACAAAAGGGTGCATTTATTGCCACTCTGCAGATAAGGACAGAGAGAGATATGAATTTCTCCAAGATTAGAGAGCAGATGGCTGTCTGCTTATGAAACAAAGCATTGTAGTGACCTACCCAGTAGCTAATCAGTAGAGAAATTGAAGGGAGAGTGACACGTTGTTTCACTGGATTGGGCCTTACTTGATATAAAATACTATATTACCACATAAGGTTTTTGTAGAAACTCATGTTTGCTATGAATAGCATTCCTAACAACTGCTATAAAAGCCTTTCCAAATAAACATAACCCGAAGTCTTGGCTCAAGAAACTGGCTGTCAGATGCGAAACTGAAAGGTATGTCCTTCCTTCCTGCATCCTGAACAGCACTGCCGGGAAGAAAGAGTGACAGCTAAGAGACATTCAAGGAACACATTGCTTTTTAATGCTCCCAACGTATGCGATAAATATCTCAACAAAAGATTCTCAGCTTTGGATGAAAGAACAAATCTACCACACTATCCAATAAACCCCTTGAGGACCAATGTCCTAGGTCCCTATTACCCAGAGTCTGCCGCAGGGCCGCAGAGGTCAAGTGAGGATTATGGACTAGCACATTTGGAGCCCTTAACTTACTGCCTCAACTCTAATGATGAACACTTAATAGCCCCAGGGCGTAAAGATGGTGGTGCTGGATGGTAGGGAAGCCTAAGTATTTTGGGAAGAAGTCAGGCATCTGGAGAGAAACATATTAACTGTGTCACTTTCCTGGATGAAACTGGATCTCTTCCGTCACTGGAGACATTTTCTTATCTCCTCTGCAGATTGGAGCATCTCTGAGCAATTTCTCACCTCTATGTGCCTAATAATTTAGAAAGAAAAAAAAACCCCACAAACACAAAAAAACCTGAGTCCTAATAATCTTAATCTTATAGCCTTTGGATACACAGGCTATGGTGGGGTCTGTCTTCTCTGCACACATTGATGAGAATCTTGATAAGCCCTCTAGAGCTTATAGTCACTCTGGGCTCCTCTGGCCTTTGGAGATGGCCACATCTGCTCAGATAGGTTGCTCGGATAGGTGGTGTTCAGACCAGTCAGGAGTCACTCTTAGACTCTCAACTTAAAAGTGACGCCTTCACTCCAATACTTTATAATTGGTTTGAACCTTAGATAAAGTAGGAGAGAAAGAGGTTTTGTGGAGTTATGAGGGTTGGGTTTTTTTTTTTCCCCTGTTTGCCTTAGTTTCTATTGTTCTGATACAATCATCTGAAAAAAGAAACCTATGGAGAATGAGTTTAGTTTGGTTTACAGTTCCAAAGCTGCAAGAGAACCCAAAAAGCCTGCCTCCAGAGATGCTGTTCCCTCAGAAGAGACCCATTTCTTTCAGTTTTTGAGACCTTCCCAAACAGTGCAAATGTTCAAATACTTGAGTCTATGGGAGATATTTCCCATTCAAACCACACCTGGTCCCAACTTAAAGCCAGTCAGGTTTTGTCTCAAGATCCCTACAATGACCCTGTTTCAAATAGAGTCACATTCTAAGGCTCTCGTTCAATGAATTTTATGGGGGTATTATTCAAACCACCACAGTAGTTTCTCTAAGGGGCTATTCTGGCTTCCCAGTATTCTTTAAAACACCTGGCAGTGTATTATAGGACTTGTATTGATAGCTATTTTACATAAGCTTTCATACCAATCAATTCTGTAACCACATTCAGATCCATCATAAAACATGTATCATCTTACCTCCCCCTTAGCCAAGCTGAACTTTTACCTATGAGAGACATTGTGGAGGGAGGTGGTATGTGACAAGACTTTTCCTGTGGACACACAATACATGTCTACTCAACCCAGACAGGAACCCACAATAGACCAAAGTATGGATATGACCAAGCTGCTGAACTAATGAGTTTTATTTGGGTTGTACTTACAGGAATATGGGGAAAGGGTTGCTCTCAGGCACCAAAATGACTCAACGACAGCTGTATTACTAAGGTCTACCCCAGCATGGGTGACAGCTCACAAACCTGTGAACTTGGAACATAGAGCAGACCCTGCATGCAGCTCAACAGGTTGGAGAGTGTCCTTTCCAAGTACTTCAGTTGGTCTGAAAAGTTTTCCAGATAGCTCCTCTACTTCCGGCTTCTTCCAAGCTGCTGATCTGGTCTTAAAAGAGTCTTATCTAAGCTTTGCTTGTTTGAGAGTCCTTTTACAGCTTAATATCCCATCGTCTAAGGGCCACTCTTAGCTTTTATTGTTTACTTTGGCAGGAAAGAGCCTAGTGAATCTGGTCAGTTTCAGGGACTTCCCAAGCTATTTTTGAGTTGTTTACCTTCCTGCTTCAAGGGTTTCCCTGTAGGATGGAATGTCTCAATCTTGAAGGAAACTATTATGCACATGCCACCTCTTCCTCCTGCTCTTAGAATCTTCTCACCTCTTCCATAATGATCCTGAACCTTGGAGGGGGTGACTATAGATGTCCACCTATGGCTAAGAAGTAGACAACTGTGTCATAGCCACAGTTACTTGTTCTCCAGAGCACTAGCAGTGGTTATGAGTTAAGGCTGAGAACAATGGCTATTTCTGGGTGTAAATCCCCATGTTTAGAAGGCAATTTGATAGGCACATTGCATCCACCTAGTAAAATAATAGAAATTGCTTCCCCATTGGGACCTATGACCTCCCCGCCACAGGACAATTGGTGTGTGACCCAACTTTTCCTGAGGAGATGCAACACCCATCCATGTCTACTCAACTCAAACAAGGACATGCCAGAATTAAAGATGAGTTGGAAAGGAGTTCATGCACAGTCCTGGCTACAGGGAACAAGGTGCACAACTGAAACTGAGGAACCCGAGCAGGGGGATGGGGTGGGGTGGTGGTGTCATCCAAGCAGGAAATCCCAGAGTTGTCTTTTTCTGCTGTGTGTTAGTATGCCTTTGTGGTGTGGCAATAGTTGCATAAACCTTGCTATGGGTACTAAAATATCCAATAAGGGTGAGCCATCAGGATTGGGAGTGTCTGGGGGATCAATCCCAGGACCACATCAGACTTCATCTCTGTGGTATGGGGTGGTGGTGTGTCTGCTTGATGAGTGTGGTCTACCATGTGAATATGGAGATGCCCTGAAAAGAGTTTAAGGCTATAGGGAATTTTGCAGTCATTAAAATTAGCACACAAGAGTTGAGACTGTCAGCAAATGGCAGTGGAGACTGCCTGGCCTATTGAGTGTAGTTAGAAATGCACCTGAGGCTTAGATGGCGGCCAAACAGGAACTTGTTCGTGTTCTGAACTTTTATCATATCAAAAAAAGTAACTGCAACCAGAAAGGTCTATATATTCTGTTTTAGCCACTGATTAGGCAAGTCAACTGGATAAACAAGAGGATGAGAGCCCCATGTTAGAAAGTTACTCCTTAAGTCCAACCATTAGAAAAAAAGAGGAAAAGTCTGTGATCCAGCATGCAGATGGGGGCATTAACATGGTCCAATGCAAGGAACTGGGGTGATGAGGAGGTACTCAGCACTTCAACTGCTTAAATTATGGAGGACAAGCAGGCAAAGAAAGAGCATGTCTCAGCCTGGCTTGTGAGGCTGTGGGGCATGGGAGCAGATGGGCGATCAATCTGAATTCTGTGGAAGCAGGAAAACTTGAGTAATATTATCTACCCCTCCTTCCTTAAGTCAAAGCCTGCATAACCCAAGGCAGTATGAGGGAAGTCAGTCCTTGATGGACTAGTCCTCGATGGCATAGCCATTGGGAACACTTGGTCATCTCCATCTGAAGTCCAGGAATGGAAAACCATAGAGGAGGAGCAGGTGCTATTGAGGGAACTAGGAATATGAGTCATGTTTGAACCCCAGTTCACTGGGCTGATAGACTACGTTCACGGAGGAGTTAAAAGGTTGATGCAGCAGGGATCTCGAGACTGGTATGGCAGTTTCTTGGCTTTGCTGAGCCCTTGGTGGGGCAAAAACTTTATAAAGCAGGAAAGCTTTGGCAGGTCTAGGGGACTTAGGACAACATGTATAGAGTGTCCATAAAGTAAAAGAACAAGGTAGAGGAAATAAAGGTAAAGGAGAGGAAGAGGTTTACCTGGATTCCTTAAAGACAAATGTAGCAAGATGTGTGGCAAGCTGGATTTCCTAGGTAGGGAAAAATGGATGGAAAACTACTGTGTGCTAAGGAGCTGCTGAGGGGATTTAAAGCCAGAGGAGGAGTTCTCAGAGGGAATCTTCAATAGAACAATATAGTTGAAGATGATCAGCCTGTTCTAAGTAATTATCACTCATACTGAGAATGGTATACGTCCCTTCAGCAAAAACACTAGGGGGTGGAAATGGTTTGCCCACACAGAAACTCCCCAACAGCTGAGTATGGTGAATGGGAAGGCCTTAGCTATGGTGCAAATCCAGGGCCTGGCTGACCCAGGGAGCCCCAAGGTACAGAAAGAAAGAACAAGGTCATCTACTGCTTTAACTGTAGGGTCTGAGCAGATTAAGTCAGGCCTACTGAGTTAGATGAGTATGGAGAAATGTTGCAGGGAGGCTCTGAGGAAGAGCTGTCAGATATGGAAGCACAATGGCTCAGAGAAAGAATGACTGAGGATTACATCGAGCTAATTAACTTAGTGTCTCCCATCCATGCTTTGTACCCCATCTTAATCTGTGGAGAAAGCGACTGATCTAAATGCATGGAACATGTCCAGGCTGTAGACCTTGCTGATGTCAGCTTCAGTATCTTCCTAGTTGTGAACCTCTAGAATCACCTGACACTTGGCTGAGGACAGGTAAAAATGGACTTCTAGAGTATTTCACCATGGTTACCTATGTAACCCCTAACTTGGAATGGTGGTTCTGGATACTGCCTAGCCTACTTATCCACTAGAAAGGTTTTGTTAAACAGATGATACAAAACATTCGAGTATTTTGGAGATTTGTAAAGCCACTGGAGAGACAAGCAGGTGTGATGCTATTTCCACATATCTTACCCTACTGGGGCTGGGTTAACTGAAAGGGGGGG
>JADRCD010071778.1:0-14114 GCA_019843815.1 Montemys delectorum | reverse complement strand
GATCTGTAGACAATCATTTGCTTTGTGGACCCAAGAAAGGGAGGAATTGAAGATTAAGGTGAAACTAGTAAAGGACAGAATTTTTAATTGTTATGAAATAGTTAATATATAGGTGAAGTAAATAGATGTTATATTTTTACTAAGGAGCCCATATAACAGTCTTAATAAAATGCTATATAATATTAATATCTCTAATCAAAATATGTATGTTTAACATCTTTTGGGAAATCTTTAAGTCATTAATGCTATTCATAGAGTCTATCTTATAGTTTTGTGTATACCCAAGAAGTCTGTTTTAATTTACTCTTTATAGTGAAAAATAATATCTTTAGAAAAAAGAAACATGACAATAATACCTTATATATCTTATTACTTGTGATTTTATTTACTAATCTCATGATATTTTACTATATTTATTCTGGAATGATCACCTTTTTTATATTTATGAACTCTTATTTAAATATGCTTAATAATGACTCAGAATAGACACTATATTTGGACCTGATTCTAGAGCCACAAATCTATGGACTAACAAAAGCTTGTAGTTGTCGCTGAGAAGTGGGCTTTTGTTGTTCATTATTTTCAATATCCTGCTAAACTGAACATGTAGTAGTGGGACACTTTATCTATCCTATTTTCCACTCAAAGAAATTTAAACTCAGAGGGAGGAAGGTTGTTAATTTGTATTAAGAACTGTAAATTTTATTTGAAAGTAGATACACTTGCAGTCTATAAATGTCTATACCAGTATTATTGAATATTTTTGTAAAACATATATCTAAAGAATGGCAAATATTATTGAGAGATAACTATTTTCCTATAAAAATTAAAATACAGCTGTAAAACCAATGAGTGATGTCTGAATTCACAAATACATGGCTTAATGAGTTCATGCACATTTGATTGTCTTCTTTATTGTCTCATTCATCCGAATCTTCACTCACATCTTTGTCTTCTATCTATGTATCTCCGGTTATCCATGCAGTATCTAAACTTACAGTTCCTAGGTAGATTACAAAATAACCAAGGCTAGATGAAAAAATATCATGTTAGTCCACTTAGTATTTTTCCCACCATTTTGGCATTCTGGCTTAAGAAAAAGAAAATCTTGGAGAGTATTTCTTAAGATTTATGAGTTTTATCCCTAGTTAATGAGAAAATAGAATGATTCAGAAAATAGCATAATTTAAAAATCAATAAAAAGTATTGGTTCACACAAATTTGGTTGATTTGAATACACTTCCCCAAAAGTAAACACTATGATTATTTTGTAAATTTTCAAATGAGGGTTGAGATTTATTTTTATAATAGCTGTAATTATAAAGCATCAGTTTTTGTTTCAAATTTTCAGATTTTTTCACACCCATTTTATTTGTATAGGTTTTAATTTTCATGCGTCTAAGCAGATAAAATATGTAAATATTTTAAATGTTTCCACACATAGGTGGAAAAGCATGTTTAAAAATCTTCCAGAGATGGGTAGTAATTCCAGGGCTTCAACACAAATCAACTTGACTACAGGATCCATGGACTTTGTCTCCAGTAAAAGACAAACTGAAGATAAGAAAACTACGATGTTCTTTAGACAGTTAAATTAAACAAAGCTTACATAGCATTCATGTGATTACCATCTGAACTTGTAAACAGAATAGGCTCTGTATGCTTTAATCAACAGCATTGGGGAGTCAAGATTTGAAGGATGGTAATTAGTTAATCCTAAACACTGTCAGTTGGGAGAGATTATGTAGGGAAAGCAAAAGAGGTAGTTAGAGCTTGGAACAATACCAAGAATTCCAGAGGGAACAGAAAACATCAGAGCAAAAGGGAGCATTGCTTAAAGCAAATGATGTCACACAGGACCACAGCACTGGAGAGAAATGTGAAGAGATGCTCAAATGGCTGCCAATAAACATGTGAATCATATCATCAAATCCAGACTCACAAGAATCATTTAATCTGTCTCCCATTCAGCGCAACAAACAAATGCAATGGTTAGATTAGGCAAGCATTCCAAAGATCTAGTTAGTACCCTTCAGTTATAAATGTATGGAAACTGGTATAGGGGTCAGAGTTATTGTGGAAGGGTAGTGGAGTACTGAGGCTGGACATGTAAGCAGGTGGAATACATGTAAACTTGGAGAAGTGCATCCATTCAAAAGAAAGGTTAGGGTTTACCTGTCTATTCACAGAGTTTCCCTACTGCCAGTGCCGACAATTCAGGGTGTTCTGTGGTCTTTTTTTTTTTTTTTTAATCTGTTTAATGGCATTAAATGTATTTTCTGAATTGATATTTTTTTCTTTTTTTTATTAGATATTTTCTTTATTTACATGTAAATTTTCCCTCTCCCAGGTTCCCCTCCAAAAAACAAACAAACAAACAAAAACAAGAACAAATCCCTTTTGCCTCCCCCCTCCCCATGCCTGTCACCCCACCCTCTCCCACTTATGGGCCCTGGCATTCCCCTAAACTGGGGCACAAAACCTTCACAAGGCCGAGGTCCTTTCCTCCTATTGATGATCAAATTTGCAATCCTCTACTATACACATGCTGCCAGAACATTCAGTCCCACCCTGTATAGTCCTTGATTGGTGGTTGGGTCCCTGGGAGCTCTGAGGGTACTAGTTAGTAATTGTTGTTTGTCCTAAGGGGCTGCAAACTCTTCAGCTCTATAGAACCTTTCTCTAACTCCTTCACTGGGGACCGTGTACTCAGTTCAATGAAAGGCTGTGAGCCTCTACGTTTGTATTAGTCAGGTATTGTAAGAGCCTCTCAGGAGATAGCTATGTATATAGCTATCTCCTGAGAGGCTCTGTTCTGTGGTCTTAAAACATTTCCCCTATAAGCCTTGTGTTAGATCCCTACTGGCCTCTCTGGTTAGTTTCAGAAATAGGTGCAGGGTCAAATATACCTTCAAATATTGTAAAATGTTTCTAATTATGAAGGACTGGAATTTTACACATCCCCACATTCATTTTTGTGGGTTTAATTTTCTAAAGGACAGTCGGGGTGCTTTAATCAAAGGCAGTAAGGAAGACCCAGTGTAGACAAAAGTGACAATTGTCCCAAAGAGCCTGATGGTCTTATAAATTATAGTGAACAAAGCACAGAATTTTCTACCTCTGAATTTCATTAGCAGATTATGAGTCCGAAAAATGGAACAATGAAAGCTCATTCGAATTCTATCAGTCTGGATTCTGCACTGGAAATTCTCATGCAGCATCTCCTATATCCTTACCACCCTTCATCTCAGAAACTATTGTTTCCTGCCGCCATCTGAAAATTTCCTTCTTTACTCAGACTTTTTTGACATAAAGACTGTGAGGTTCCAATTCTTTCAACATGTGTAAAACTGAAAGAAGTCTTTGATTCACAGAGTGCAGAAGCATGTGGGTAAATGATGACCTCTTTCATCCCTCAAATGGAAATTCATACAGTCTGTGTGGTACTCAGCCTCAGGTAAGCATGGGTGACATACCTGTTAGCACATCTTAATTGGACAGGCTCTTCTGCCTTTCCAGTTTCCCATTTCCCCACTTTTCTTTCCAAGATTCGCCCCCACAAATAAATTATTAGCATAGAGGCACTTGTATAGACCTGTACTTTCCAGAGAAGGTGTCTGTTCACCATGTTGGATTTAGAAGGATGTTTACATAGGAAACAAATGCACCTACTACTCCCTTAGCACATTTACAAGGCTAGACTCTTGGATGCATACTGTAAACCATCCTTCAAAGCAAATGATTTTTTTTCCAGAATAGACATGAAATGAGATGGGTTTGCAAATATTTACAAGTGAGCATTTCTATAAACTTTCCCAAGAACTTATTGTTCTGCACCCATGGTAGAATTTATATTCCCATACTCCAGGAAACTCATTGTGAGTTTAATCATCTTCCTTTTGCTTCATTTTAGAAATTAGAATTTCTATCAGTCTGTGCAAAATTGTGAGCTAATTGTCAAATCATCTAAACTTACATTTTTCTGATTAAAAATAATTTTGAATCAAATACTCTGAACCTAGAATTTTCATATGTAGTAACTTTTTAATTATCTTGGACTGTGAAAAAGACACTACACCATAAATCAAACTTAATAGTATGAAAAGGAGAGTTGAAAATTTTCCAAAACTAAGAAATAGTAAAACAGTAGGTAGAAATCAAGAATGTAGTTGGCAACAGGAGAACTCAGGAGGTTGATTGCATAGGTAAAGCCAGAGGTTTGATGAAGGGAGTAACTCAGTTATGCCTTGTGAGATAGGATAGGAGACCAAGTAGGGAGGACACTGGATGTCTATCTAAAAAGTTGTTTAAAGTTACAAGTTAACATGATGTTTCTAAACTCTTTCCCACTCTGTATCTCTGCCTCTTTGTCTCTCTCTCTGACTCTGACTCTGTCTCTGTCTTTCTCTGACCCTGTCTCTCTCTGACTCTCTGTTTCTGTCTCTTTCTGACTCTCTGTCCCTCTGTCTCAGTTTCTCTCCCTCTCCCTCTCCTTCCCTCCCTCTCTTTCCCTGCCTCTCTCTTTCTGTGTGTCATAAAATTGTTGGCACTATGTGAGGCATAAATTACCATTATCTAAGGACAACTCATTGGGCTCTGATATATAACATGAGCTAAGGAAACAGAAAATACAAGGAATACAAAGATGTAAATAAGAAAAACTAGAAATAATATCTGAAATATTGTCTTACTTTGAAAATGAAACTACACAGGAGAAGAAATACTGGTGGTTTTCTACTATAAGAAAATAACATTGTGCAACACTTCTGTACTATTCGAATTAAGTAAGACATAAGAAGTTACACATAATATCATTGCCAAGATCAGGGCCCCAGAAGAATGCCATACATTGACACAATGCTCGGTTTTGTTTGACTTCGTGGAGGAAGAATAACTGAAACTTATAAATAACTACTTTAAGAGTAATAGTTTTCCCCAACAAATCTGAAAGTATAGCATAGGATGTGTGAGATCATGAGTTAAATGGAAAGGCTTATGTTCAGATGATTCAGTCCTCAGTCTGAGATTATCCTTTCACATAAGCTTATAGCATAGATCTATGTCATCGAAACAATGGGAAACCAGTCAATTCTGGTTTTAGCACTGTGTCCATTAATTTTTCATTTAAAATACTTTAAAACTATGCCATAATTATAGAAATGCTATAGTTGTCTCCTGGTTATTTATACTTAAACTCTAATTTCTCTGTAAATTTTATGTGAGGAAAATTTTAGCTTATTAAATTCATTGTAGTTGTAGGCAGTCTTAACAGGCTGAAAATTATACTGTATAAAAAGGGAAAGCATATATTAGAGAATGCCAGTTGCAATGTACTCAAGGTAATGCCGTGTGATTAGAACAAGGAGAACCTTTGTCAACATCCATCAACTGGAGCTCAATGTACACTCCTTTGTTTGTTCATTGTCCTCTAAAGAGCCAACAACATTTTTTTTTCTGCCATTAATCAGTGCTCTGCACAGGTCTGGAGAGAGCCTTGAGAAATCTCCCCAGTCATCTTTCACATTTGTCTTCAGGGGAAAAATAATTATTCTGGACTCCTGTCCCAGCAGGTATCCATTAACCTGTGCTTGAAAACAGCAATTTACAGACAGAAGTGTGGAAAGCGCGTAGATAAGGGGCCTTGAAAGTGACTTCTGGAATCTACAGTATACACATTATGCAGAAGCATCTCCCTTACCTTAACTAGGTATTTACTTGAGTCATCCTGGAGAAAAAGCTAAGATACAACGCAAATAGAAAAGGAGTTTTGTTTTACATAAATGAGACAATTGATTGGGTAAAGCAATCCAATTTTCTACAAAAGGAAAGAGAGAGAATTTTTTTGATAGTCTCTATTCTTTAAATAATAGGAAAATTGTCTCAATAATTTATACTGTTTAATAAATTAAACAATGGCTTCAAAGAAGAGTGAGAATGAGCATTTCTAACTAAAAAGCATATCAGCAATAAGGAAATGTAACTTTAGAGACAAGAATGGCAAGGGCCACCCTAGAAAGTCTATGTCACTGCTCCAGGAACTTTATGTCACTGCATAAATGAAAATATGATACTTGTAGAATGAATGTGAAAGAGAAAAGGAACCCCTTAGTACATGCTTACATAATCTATCAAGTAAATTCTACAGATAAAATTTAATCCAATTCTGCCAAACAACACAAAGAAGTGGTAAACCAGGGCAGACAAAGAAGGTATTCTGGTTTTCCCTCTTCCACATGGATGCCTGGCTTAGCAAGTCATTTAACAGTGGCTCATTTGTTTAGGGCTCAGTATATGCATATATAACTTTCTTCCTTCAAGGATCTTGTATTGGATTGGGTAATCACATATTCATGCATGTGATTCTCTAATACCCTCATTCCCTTGCTTTCTTCTTAACATCCACTAATATTCAATAATGATGGCTCTATCCGATAACCTCATTGGATTTAAATTACATCTATAAAGCCTCAACTCTGAATATGATATATGTGTGTATATATGTGTATATGTTTGTACCAACACTATCACAAACATTGTGGGGGATGTAAATCACTCTCTGGTTGGATTTAAGGCCCACTCCATGAAATGGAACCTATGCCTCATGCTCTATTGGAGCCAAGAATCTGATACTAAATATGGGAAAATTAAATACTATCCTCTGCTTAATGAACATAGCAGTAAAATTGTTCCTAATTTATTATACCATAGGTGAGTGTTTTACTCAGTCTCTACTATATATCTTCCTAATATAGATAGGAACTGACAGTGAGATGCATACACAATTGGGTAATATGCAGGGACTGAGAGATATTGGAGAATTCAGCCATACATGGAATGTCTTCGTCAAATTCTCCCCTCAAGACTCAGGAGGCTGTAGGGAAGAGAGGACAGAAGGATGGAAAGAGTCAGAGGGGATGGGCAACTCCAAGGAAAAGTGTCTTCCAGACATAATAGGACTGATGCACATAAGAATTCACAGAGATTGTGGCAGCACTCACAGGCCGGCATAGCTTCAAGCCAAATGGAATCCTAGCTCTGAGAAGGGAAGTAGCCATTGGCTTCTGCCCTGGCCAAGAGGCTATCTGCAATCGGCACCCATTTGCAAAGATAAAAAGAAAGATAATGCTCTATAATATAATCTCACTCGGTATCTTAAGTACACTTACAGGGCAGGCACTATGTACAGGAAGGAGTACATGGTCAACATGAAACAAACTCAATGATATTTTTGTAGCCTTTTTGTCTCATACAGTATTATCTGGGCATTTTTATCTTATTGATATTTTGCTTCTTATTTTGGTTTTGAATTTTGTGTGTATTTGTGTGAGTGTGTGTGAGTATATTTCTGTGTGTGTTTCTTGATTTGGTTTCTTGTTTATTTGTTTCATGTGTCTGTGTATTGTTTGCTTTTAAAAGAGAGAAAGAAAGGGTGAGGGTTTGTATGGTCAGAGAAGTGGAGAGGAGTTGGAAGATTGGAAAAGTAGGATCAGAATGTATTGTATAATGTTTGTTTTAAGTAGAAAAATAGTAACATATGTAAAATTATTTTGGATGATTAATTTTGTTGTGATGTGAAATTTAAGAGGGTTTTTATGTTCTTTACAATTTTCAGAATCTCAGATAAGATATTATTTAGAAATAAGAAACTAATTTTTAAGCAAAACATGAAAATATTTTATTAAGTATTTACTTGCAAAGGTACTAGGATTTTTCTGTTCACTTTTATTAAAACATTTTGTAGTTTAAGGGGGTGCTTAGCTTTCACAGAAACAACACAAGAAAAAAAGAAAAAAATATCTGAGTTTACTTATGCTTAAGATTATTAACTGACACATAGGCAAGAATAAGAATGTATTTTTTTAAGAGGCATGTTTTTGAGCCCTAATTTTATATGTAACTATTTGATGGTTTTCTTACTAGGCTAAACCACAGGAGAAAAAAATCAAATAAATGTGTTCACTGTTCTATTTGCCTAGGGTTTCCATTTATGTAGACAAATCTACTGTGAAATGTAACCCAGAATTCATTTCCAAGTTTAATGCAGAATTTTAGATAGCAATACAAAACTTGATAGCAATGAAAAGTTAATGTAAACATTTTCCTAGGAGCCTGATTTGCTATGATAGCCATGGTACCACTCAGCGAGGTTTACCATACTAAAATTCTGCATGTGCCCATCGAATTTTGACAAGTGCCTAAAAATATCATGATTCTATTATGACTAAAATTCTCATCACTTCTGGGTATTTTAACCTCATATTTGACTATTTCTAATGACATGGGTGGTTACACAAACCAGAAACACATGAGCACTCTGAGCTCCAAAAGAAACTACAGATCTTAACACTGGATTATTTACTTCTATTGGAACTAAGCTGTAAGCAAATGCTAGCTTGGTGGTCCCCAAAGAAGATTGTTTTTTGAGTCTTGCATTTGTTTCGTGGAACTCATATAGAATGTCAACCAAAATAATTAAACTAAATCTAAGCAAAAGTTAGAGTTCCTAAGGTTAATTTGGAAATTAGGGTTCAATGGAAATGCCTATTAGTACTTTGGATATTATAATGAACTACTTGAAGTTGAAGTCTGTAAAAAGTTTTGTTTTTGTTTTTGTTTTTGTTTTTGTTTTTGTTTTACTTTTTTGTAATTCTCAGATCTGGATGCTCAAGAGCCTTAATCAGGTGATGGCCTGCTTACTTTCAAAGTCCTAAGATGGTTCTTCACATGGCAAATGACTGAGTATTTGGATGTACAAGAATGTGTGTATGTGCTCCCTGCTTTTCCTTTTTTTTTCTTAAAAATCCACTACTGTCCAATAATGAGGACTCTACTCTAATTTTCTCTCTTGATATCAATCAACTCCAGCAAGCCCTACCACTAAATATTATAGCCAGGTTTAATTCCCATTCTCAAAAAGCTTCATAATAGAGATTATATTTCAATATAAAATCATTAGGGGACACACTCAAACCAGAACAGACTGATTATACAACCAGATCTTTGCTCTTAATGGCAACTAAGGTGAAAATAACTCAATATTATATCCAAGCAAATGTTATTCTGGCTGCAATGAAATATTTTTACCATAGTAAATGAACTATAATTTAAGTGATCCAAAATGATACATAGAAAATAAAACACACACACACACACACACACACACACACACACACGCACACACACACTATGCTTATGGTATTAATTTATCCAAAGCTATTTTTCTATTATAGGAAACTATTTACTTCCTATATGGTAAATTTACTCAGTGGATCATCCTAATATAATTGACAAATATAGTCTATTACTGTAGAATTGAACAATAGAATAATAGAACACTTAGAAAGATGAGGTTCATTTATAACAATTACAGTTGAATCATAACAAAATAATATCTAGAATAGAAACCATAATATTATTCTGAGATTGTCTGGGAACGTGTACTGTTTCTATTAGAAATCCACAACTCTAAAACTTTAAAGTAGCCACACTGATAATATTACTATGACTCCAAATAGCAGTCCACTGATACCTACCTAGTTTTCTTCCCCATGCAATAGACTCAAAGACAAAATGGCTTTGGGACTAAAGTATAAAACAGTGGAGGTGAATATAGCAAAATAAATCATGTAATCCACTGATATTTTTCTTCATGCACTATTATGAATTCAGTAATGATCACTAATAAGTGGATATAAGCAAAAAAGAAAAAAGAAAAAAGTACAGAATACCCAAGATACAGTCTACAGAACTCAAAATGATCAACAAGCTGAAGGGCCCAAGTGAGGAGGACTGAGTTCCACTAAGGAGGGAGAAGAAAGCAATCACAAGTGGGGAGGGAGGGAGGGATATGGGAGGGAAAGTGGGTGGGCACGAAGGGGGAGAGGGGAACCTGATCTGGAATTGGGTGAGGGAAAAGGACTGAAGCCCTGAGGGTCAGCATAAAGTACGGAAACAGGCAACCTCAGGAGGTGGGAGGTTGGGAGGACCCTCCAGAATGCACCAGAGACCTGGGAGGTGAGAGACTCTCAGGAATCAAAGGGAGGGGCCTTAGATAATTTATGTCTGACAGTAGGGAGAGGGAACTTATAGAGCCCACCTCCAGCAGGAGGACAGGGCACCATATGAGGGAGGGGGTTGCCATCCCACAGTCAAAACTCTGACCCATAATTGTTCCTGTCTGAAAAACCTTCAGGGATGGAAATGGAGAGGAGCCTGAAGAAAAGAAGGTCAAGGGATCCAGCTCAAGAGGAGACCCCAGAGGCCTGACACTATTACCAAGATTATGAAGCTTTCACAGAAAGGGACCAAGCATGACTGCCCTCCAAAAGACCCAACAATCAGCTGAAAGAGCCAGATGCAGGTATTTGCACCCAACCAATGGGGAGAAACTGCTGACCCCTGTGGTTGAATTAGGAAACATCTGGAAGAAGCTGAGGAGAAGGGTGACCCTATAGGACCACCAGCAGTGTCAATTAAGCTGGACCCCTGAGATCTGTCAAACACTGGACCACCAACCACAGAGCATACACCATCTGATATGAGGCCCCCAACACATTTACAGCAGAGGACTGCTGGGTCTGGAGTCAATCAGAGGAGATGCACCTAACCCCTCAAGAAACTGGTAGCCCCAGGGAGTTTAGAGTTGTGTGGGAGGTTGTGGGTGGCGACATCCTCCTGGAGACAAGGGAATAGGGAGGAAGTACGGAATATAGAACAGTTGGACTGGGGGAGGGAATAAAATCTGGAGTGTAAATAAATATATAAAAATAAAAACAAAGATAAAAATTAAAAAAAAAAAGAGGAAAAAATAAAGCAGAAAACAGCAAGTAGTAGAGAGTGGTACACAACTTCCCCAAATTAGCAGCAGGACTAGCTATTCCGTCATTCCTGTGAACACTGCCATTTCATTCTTTGTAACCATCAGCACTGCAGCAGTTCAAAAAGTAATATTAAAATGGTTTGGGGTGAGCTGATAGGAGTGCTGAGGATTCTCACAGCACTCAATCACTTTTTGCCAACTTTTCTTTCTCTTAATGAGAATGAGCAGGATAAATGGTAGACAATGAAACAAAACAAGGACATTTACCTCCACTCTGAAACAATTAGTGGAACACTTTTTTTCTACATTACAGGTCACATGTCCATATGTGTCTGTGCCCATATTGGTGTGTCCATATCTATAAATATACACATGGTTTTCTATAGTTATATGGTACAACTTCCAAATGTGCTGGATGATTTAAATAAATGACGTTTCTGGTAATTCTGCTGTGAAAAGGTTGAACAGAATCATAGTACTCTTTACTTTCTAGATAAAGAACAAAGTGATGGTTTGTTGATATGACTCTATCTGGTCTGATGTGCTTTGTTTTCTTAGCTGTCTATAGACATAAATAAAATAAAATATATACGTATAAAATGTCCAGGACCTAGTAAAACAGTTAAGTTTTGCATATATTTTAGCTTTTTATACACACTATGAAGGTTTTATTTATGGATAACAGCCTCTTTTCAAAAACATTTTATTCTGATTGTGTCACTTTTAATGTTTTGTTTTGGACAAGGGTCATTGAAGCACGTGCTTGACAACGCAAAACACTGATTTTTTGTGTTAAGGAATCTAGTGTTTTTAAAAGAAAATCAATCCCTTTAGAGGTCAATGCCACATCCCATCTCTTGTCACCGAAACATCCTAAAGAACTGAATGGAAATAGTTTTAAGAACACTAGGCAAATTTTCTAAAAGGATGTTTGGCCTCTGATGAGTGGAAAAGAATTCACTGAAAGTCAAATATTTTCACAATCGAGGGATGTAAAGGAATGTTTTAGTTGATGTTTTGCTATTGACTTCAATCTGGTAGCCAAATCCACTAAAGTTGAAATTCGTATTTAAAAGCTTATTTTCTAAGACTGAAACTAAACTCAAAAAGACCTCTCAGAAATGCCATGGCTTGCTCAGGTAATGTCCGTTCTCATCAGTCCTTCCTTTCCCATCCAGGGAGTGGAGGAAGTAACTGGGCCTAACATTTACGACATTGGACAACAGCAGTGGAACTGATGATGAAGCCAGGTTTTTACAGTGCAGTGAATTGTGCTGACTGATTGACGATAAGCAGGTAACTGACTCACCAAACAGACACAGTCTCTAGGACAAGTAACAACAATATCTGTCAAAACCGCTTTCTCAGTCTAATGGATGGTATAGGGCTTATGTAAAAAGTCAGAAAAATCAGGGTGGATGCACTTCATAGAAAGGACTTGTCAGATACCTCAGTTGGAAATTCTGTGTATTCTAATGAAGAGCTATTAGGATCCAGGGCTAAAATTTTAAATCTGTAATTTATCAGTCTTTTTTTTTTTTTTTTTTTGGTAAATGTCTTTCTCTATTGAAGAAAATAACTATTTTAGCTTTAAGTGTGTGTGTATGTGTGTGTGTGTGTGTATGTGTGTGTTTGTGTGTGTGTGTGTGTGTGTGTGTGTGTGTGCGCGTGCGTGCGCCTGGGTATGGGCATGGGTATGGGCATGGGCATGGGCATGGGCATGGGTATGGGTATGGGTATGGGCATGGGCATGGGCATGGGCATGGGCATGGGCATGGGTATGGGTATGGGTATGGGTATGTGCAAGTGAGTGCAGGTGCCCATAGTGGCCTTGGCAGTCCTCTGATCCACTGGAGCTGGGATTACAGATTGATATGAGTTAGCCTGACCTGGAAGCAAGGAAACTAGCTGCAATCCTATGAAAGAGCAGTATAAGCTCTTAACCATTGAGCCATAGTTCCAGTCTCTAAGGGAATATTCTTATCAAGACAAAGCACCCTATACCCATCTGCTGCAAACTTTAAAACAAAAATCATTTATGACCTTCATTTCTGTTTCCCCTTATCATGTTACGGAGAACAGAAAGTGTGTCATCTTGACTTTTTCTTTGTTCCACATTCAGAAAAAGAAATATACAACTCTATTAATGTGTGAAAATATACAAATTTGTCAATAGTGTGCAAACTTTATTGTTTTGCTCAAAACAAACAAAACTGTATCATTTTAAATCATGGAAAACTAAAGCTCCCAGGTTACACGGGCAACCAACTAGAACAGACCATGGTAGTAACAGCAGAGTTGAAATTCTCAAATTGAAGTCATTCAGAACAGACTTGTTTCTAATGGTCATTTGTGATTTTAAAAAATCTTACTGATTGGTTTGTACATTACACATCTCTAAAACTTACAATGTCCTAATGTTAGGATAGATTTCTCTGTTCTGTTTGTAATACAGAATATGGTACGTAATATATTATGTGACATTAAAGTATATAATGGTGTTAAATAAATAAGTAAATACTTTTAGATAAATTTGTTCATCATCCTATAATACTAACAGCATGATTAAATATAAATTTATAAAATAATATTAAAACACTTCTATTTTGTAGTTTTTCCAGGGAAATCTTACATGACTTTTGACCATTGCTCTTGTTATGTATGTTTTTGTTTGTTTGTTTGTTTGTTTTGTTTGTTTGGGTTTTTTGTTTGTTTTTTGTTTTTTTGTTTTTTTTGGAATACTGTTGCTATGTAGCCCAGGCTTAATTCAGACCTAACTAGATAGTGATGTGCTTTCTGCCTCTGCCTTACTGCGGCTAATGCTATAGCTAAGTACCATTTCATTAGGTTTTGGCTAAAGAAAATGTACACATAATTCTTTAAGAGAAGAATTGATTCCAATTATTCTATTGTAGTGTTGATATGAAAGTCAAAGGCAGCCGGGCAGTGGTGGCGCACACCTTTAATCCCAGCACTTGGGAGGCAGAGGCAGGCGGATTTCTGAGTTCGAGGTCTACAGAGTGAGTTCCAGGACAGCCAGGGCTATACAGAGAAACCCTGTCTTGCAAAAAACCAAAAAAAATAAAATAAAATAAAATAAAAAAAAAAGAAAAAGAAAGAAAGAAAGAAAACTGTCAAAGGCAGTTTTACAAGTTGAAGCGTTGCTCTCTTATAAAGTTAAAATATCATTACATTTGTCCCACTCCTTTTCTTTCCTCCAAACTCTCCTACATATGTCCTTCTATCTCTCTCAAGTTTACAGCCTCTTTTTTCTTTTTTAAACTTTTATTGTTTA
>JADRCD010071777.1:0-26598 GCA_019843815.1 Montemys delectorum | reverse complement strand
AAAAGCTGAGAGAGGGAGTTTGGAGGCAAGATATAACTTTCAGATCATGGTCATGGTGATTCAATTCTTTGACTCCTGCCTCATCTTCTAATAGAATATTCAACAGTGTATTCAAAGTACCAATTCATCTTTAAGTATTCAACACATTTGTCAAATTTCGTGAAACCAATCACTTTTCTAAACTTTCCATTGGAGAGCAAACAGGTAGTATGAGATCTTTTTTTGAGAAAATATCATATCTAAGCTGTAAGAGTCAATAGATGATAAAGGAGCAGGTAGTGTGAATTTCTCAGGTAGAGTGGTTGTTGAAATGTTGGAGTCAGAGTGAGATGGCATACAATTTCTTGATGCTATTATAAATAATAATGTAAGACTCACTATTTCTCCAACTTTCTGTTGAATATTTTTAAATTAATTTTGAAAAAATAGAGTGTTGTTTACTTTATTATCATTCCTTAGAAATACTATTTTGGAGATATCTGAAAATTTTGACATTAAAATCTAGATTAAAAAAAGAAAAAGAAAAATCTAGATTGAATTAAAAGGTAAAATTTAATGAATTTTTGGTTGGTCAATATGTATTAGCTTAATATAAAATACAGTTATGAGAGATCTAAGTAGGAATTTTATTTTGTAAATATGTGTATTTGAGCTGGAAATGCTATAACCTCTGGAATAGGAGATTATTTTGCCAATCTGGATAGAATACTCCATCATGTAGAAGCTGCTTCTAATTCAGTAAATTAGTATATTACTAACAAAATAGCATATTTTAAGTCTATAAAGTGGTAAATATATGTGTGTGTGTGTGTGTGTGTGTGTGTGTGTGTGTGTGTGTATAGAATCTTAAATTTTGATACGACTCTGACTTTAATAAAATCCCATTTTATTTTAGCTATCTTCCTTGGATCTTACCGTATGCCATACGAGGAAATAAAGAACATTATTTTGGAGGTTAACGAACAGTTGCTCAGTGAGGCCCTAATTCAGGTACACTTGGAATCTTTAGTTTTAAAATTATATTGATAGACATTTTAGAAGTGTCTCTTCTTGATGTTATGAAAAATAGTATTGATGGTGTGAATAAGTCATATTTCTATGGATGATTTATCATCAAGTTTTATGGAGGTATCACAGTTTGCCTCATGTATGTGTTCAATGTTGATATGCTTATTTCCAATAGAATTGAGGTATATGCTGACTTTTTGTTATCACGATACATCTTTCTGTATTAGTATAATACATTCTCAAACATCCTCTTGTGGGAAAGTAAGCATTAACAAAGTTTGATTGATTGTTTTTAAATTCTTGTGGAAAACAAGCATGTCCGTTGTTCTTTGGCTTGAAATAAGGAGTTGATCACATTTGTCTTGGCAGGTGCACATGCATGCACATACATAATAATAATAAAAATGATAACAATAATAATGATGTAACAAATATAAAAGTAAGAAGGTATAAAATTGATGAGACAGAGAAAGAAAAAGGAACAGATACACAGATGTTTGTGTAGTGATCTAAAGCAGAAGAAGAGATGAGGCAGGTCAAAGTCAACCTTTACACGGTATGTAGGAAAATTCTGGAAGCACCAAGGTTTTAAGCAGGATTTCAGTGTGGTTTTCTCTTTCCTACTTTCTCAGAATGCAAAGCAAGATGTAATGTAACAATTTTAAATAGTACTATTTTGATGGTGTTGTAGACCAGTTCAAAGTAGAAAATTTACTGAAACTCCACCTAAGTTCTTATTTCATTTTATTGGATATTTTATTTATTTCTATTTCAAATATTATACCCTTTCCCATTTTTCCCTCCAGAAACATCCTGTCCCATCTGCCCTCCCCCTGCTTCAATGAGGGTGCTCACCCACTCCTACCTCCCTGACCTAGCATTCCTCTACACTGGGGCATCTAGACTTCCCAGGACCAAGGAACTCTCCTCCCATTGATGTCCTTCAAGGCCATCCTCAGCTATATATGTGGCTTGAGCAATGGGTCCCTCCATGTGTACTCTTTGGTTGGTAATTTAGTTCTTGGGAGCTCTGGGATGATTCAATATACAGAAATCCATTAATGTAATTAACTATATAAACAAACTCAAAGAAAAAAACCACATGATCATTTCATTATGAGAAAACATTTGACAAGATTCAACATTCCTTCATGTAAAAAGTCTTGGAAAGATCAGTATTTCAAGGCCCATACATAAACATATTAAAAGCACTATACAGCAAACCAGTAGCCAACATCAAACTAAATGGAGAGAAACTTGAAGCAATCCCACTAAAATCAGGGACTAGACAAGGCTGCCCACTCTCTCCCTAGCTATTCAATATTGTACTTGAAGGCCTAGGCAGAGCAATTAGACAACAAAAGGAGGTCAAAGGGATACGAATTGGAAAGGAAGAAATCAAATTATCACTATTTGCTGATGATATGATAGTATACTTAAGTGACCCCAAAAATTCCACCAGAAAATTCCTAAACCTTATAAACAACTTCAGCAGAGTAGCTTGATATAAAATTAACTCAAGCAAATCAGTGACCTTCCTCTACACAAAGGGGAAAGAAATTAGGGAAACAACACCTTTCACAATAGTTACAAATAATATAAAATACCTTGGTGTGATTCTAACTAAGCAAGTCAAAGATATGTATAACAAAATCTTCCAGTCTCTAAGGAAAGAAATCGAAGATCTCAGAAGATAGAAAGGTCCCCCATGCTCATGGATTGGCAGGATTCATAAAGTAAAAATGGCCATCTGGCTAAAAACAATCTACAGATTCAATGCAATCCCCATCAAAATTTCAACTCAATTCTTCACAGAGTTAGAGCAATTAGCTCATTTATTTGAAATAACAAAAAAATCAAGGATAGGGAAACCAATTCTGAACATTAAAAGAACATCTGGTGGAATCACCATCCCTGACCTCAAGCTGTACTATAGTACATTAATGATAAAAACTGCATGGTATTGGAACAGTGACAGGCAGGTAGATCAATAGAACAGAACAGAAGACCCAGAAATGAACCCATACACCTATGGTCACTTGATCTTTGACAAAGGAGGTAAAACTATCCACTGGAGAAAGGACAGCATTTTCAACATAAATTCTTAAAAGATGGTTTTTAAAATAAGAAAAATTATGCTGGCATGGACATTCAGCAACTTCATGCTTCATATTTGCAGAAGTTTTACATTTGCCAAGGTACATAGAGGAAAAATATAATGTTCTAATGAAGAGAAGCATGACTACATTGATTGACTTCAAATTATGATTCTCTCTTTCTACAATTTTATTATATAGAAAAGATTTAAAAGCTTTCATTATTGAAGTGTCACAAGTTTACCTGTCTGGTCTTGACATATTTTAAAACAGAATGTCAAGATCCAACAAAAGAGGGGTAACTAGTCACATTTAGTGTGCCTTGTGCATTTTAATTATTGTGCAAAAGTCATAGTTCAGATGAGTGCAGGTGTCTCTGGAAGACAGAGGCAACAGCTTCCCCACAGGAGCTGGAATTCTAGACAATTGCAAACTACCCTATGTGTATGCTGAATTCAGATCCCCCCTCTGAGAGCACACTCTCTCATCCCTTGACCCAGCTCTCCAGCATGAGTCTTCTGTGTTTGCTTGGTTTCTATTTGATAGGAATTTGTTGAAAAGCCAGATTGTTGATTGTGCAATAGAGCACCATTTTTTGTCATTTCCTATCTTGGTTAATCCAAATTGATTGGATGAGACATCTGAGTTTTTAAGGTTAATATTAGTTTTATCTGGATGAGTCATATGTCTGAAGATATTATAGCAGGAAGATGCTCCTCGGGTGAAATAATTATAGCCTTGCTGTTCCTCAAAAAGTCTGCTTTTTTTTTATGCCCAAGAGATATCTCTAGGACTCTCAAACTAGATATGTTTGCTTCATTGATGTGAAAGTAACATCAATTTGTCATTCACATGAAGTGTTTACCATTTATGTCTAATTACCATGTAGCACATCGATAATGTACAGCATTAAATATGTATCATCAGATTAACTTTGTTGTAAGTTCAGTTTGATTACAGTGCTAAACTCCATCTATGCATAATCACAGTTTGTTGCTCATGTAGCGTGGTTGTCTCCGCATAGCAACAAAAACAACAAAAACCAATTAAGGACACATCATTTCCCAGGAATGTGAATTAACACTGGTGTTATGCCTCCTACAGTAGGTCCATAAACGATTCCACACTAGATAACTAGAAGACCGTGTTTATTGGAAAGGATAAAAACTACTTTTATTTAGTCAAAAGACTTACTTTGGTTTAGATGACTAGTATTTAGGCAGTATATTGTTAAAAATAATGTTTGGATGTTAGAAAACACTGAAAAAGAAATAAAAGCAGCAGTTTAAAAATTGTTTAATGTTAGGAAAAATTAAAAATTTAAAGTATGCATTATTTAAGACAATTAGTGCTTACAAACAATTCTTAACTTCTGGAGAAATATTGGTACAGAAATTATATTTGTCAGGCATGTATAAAGTAAGATTTACATAGAAGGATAGCATATAGTCCAGAAAAAATTTCAAAGATATGTTAATTCAGTACAATTGGAAAGGACTCAGCAGGTTGTAAACATGGTAGTGTGAAATAGTGCAACTTTTTTTGGATGTAACATATTGAATTTTTTTAATTAAAAATACAGACAGAAGATCAAAGAAGTAAAAACAGTACTTAAAAATAACAATAATAGAAGTAGTAAATATGTAAATAAAGAAGACATCTAATAAAAAAGTAGTAAATATTTTCTTTTTTATTCCAGTTGTGGCAGATAGCATGAAACATTGTCTATGCACATTACTATTTCTGAATTAAACTATTTATTAGACCTACCACTAGATCTTGCATCTATTATTATAGACAACTTGCTTTGGTAAATATGTTTGACAACTATTTCAATACAATTGGTTTCATTTATAATGAAAGACATTTGATTTTATTCTGAGAAATTATTCCAATGTGAAAAAAGTCCATGTAACAACCAGTAAGGAGAGAACCTGATAGTTATGCTTCCAGGGGTACTGTAGTTATGGTAGTTTTTATGGAACAAATTCTCCTTGAACTAGATTTTAAAGTATTACCAAGATTGAATAAATGGTTATTGGAAGTAAATGGTGGGCAAATTTTGAGTACTCTGAACAACAATATCTTTTATAATTCAAATATATTTCTGAATTCACATAGGTGAGCAAGTATATGGAAATTAATTAGTTAATTGTTTGGGGTCCTAGTAAACAAACTGAGATCACAATCTAATGACTAATAGTCTGCCTCAAATGTCAAACTATTGAATATGGGCAACATTCATCTAATATAGTTATTATCTATCTATCTATCTATCTATCTATCTATCTATCTATATCTATATCTCAACTGCTTTCTATTAATGGAATAAACAGGAAAATCCTAAGCACTTTTTAAAATACAAAATAAAGAAAGCCCTGAACTATATAGGCTTTAATCGGGGGAGGGGTAAATAACTTGGATTTAAAATATATATTCATTGAAAAGGTTTGGTTACAAAATGGTGGTAACATTTGGATATTTGTTTTTTTTTTTTAATATGGAGAAAATAGGTAGGAGAAAAAATCTAGGACACAGTAGAAAAGAACTACAGGTATTATACTATTATGTGTTTCAATGATAGAATTGAGGTCAATACAGAAAACAAGATCAGGGGGGCATTTACAAAGAACTGATTCTTAAAGTATGAAAACTATTGAAATTCTTGAGGCTTCCAGTGATAGAAAGGTGACAAATAGAAGGTCAAGGAATGCATTTCTGTAGACCACCTAAGGTGAGACAGTGGTTGATAGTGAAATCAGAGAAAAGTATTATGCATGTCAAGCCAGGATAAGTTACAACATAGACACCATAGACCTCTAAGTATTGACTGCAATCAGGGAGAGAAATACTTTTTGCATTAATTTTTAACTAATGTATAGAAACATAAAATAGCTCATATTAATAGACTACCATATAATTTTGTTACACACACATATATGTATGTATGTACATATATATATTCATATTTATATCTTTAAGCATTTTTCATAAGGTTATAATAAAAACTTTCAAAATTTGTTCTTGTCACTATTAACAGTATATTAGTGTTGCCTACTGTCCTATTGCATAGAGCTTCTTTTAATATCTACAATTGTAGTTACTTCTAGTACTGGTTGTTTTGTGGTACTCCTTGAAAATATGCTGGACACCAGACTTTTAAAGCAGATGTTGTGTTTATTTATGGTATTCTGACCTCTACTTCTCTTCATTTAAGAAACAATTCCAGAGGATGGAACTTTCTATCTTTTCACTTGTTACTGTCTCATCACCTACTTCATTTGTTC
Source organism: Montemys delectorum (assembly GCA_019843815.1). Lineage (NCBI taxonomy): Eukaryota > Metazoa > Chordata > Mammalia > Rodentia > Muridae > Montemys > Montemys delectorum. Next base: position 20,207 of record JADRCD010071777.1, on the reverse strand, counting down.
TACCATTCTCTCATTTCCTCATTTCTTCTCTTTACATTTTAAAAATATTCTTTATATAGGGAAGGCTAAAGTATGTACCAATAATGCCTCAGGTAAAATGCAGCACAAGAATATTTTGGCTCACCTCCTACTTATAACTTTCTAGTATCCTGGCTGCCTTATGGTTCTGAAACACAGTTGAAAATCTAAGACTTCAGTTCATGCAAGACACAAAACCTACACCTTTCCACATGATTATGTTTTCTCAAATGTGATTTTTACATCTCAAAATAGATTACATGATCTATATAACTTATTCCTGAATACTGACAAAATGATTACATAGAAACAAAGGTCATTTAACCCATCCCCTGAATTCCAGGCAGTGCTACACCTAAGTCATCAAAAATAAATGGGTATCTATTGATTCTGCAAGAAAAAAGATTGTTCAACTTCCCTCAATTAACCAGTTGTAGTGTATAATTATTCTTATACTCAGGAAGTTCATGCATGTATAATAGTAGAGCTCGTTTTTGTCTCTTCAATCCATCTTTGTAATTATTGATCTATTTACGTGGCTATCGACCATAGGTATTTTATTCAGGTTTGTGAGTCGGCATGTGTTTGTGTACTTTATGAAAGTTAATGGCTTTAGAAGACTACATGTATATCAATTAAGGCTATAAAGGCATCAGTATTATACAAGTTTAGAACATTTTTTTTCTTAAATAGCAGCTAGTATTCTTCACATTTGTTTTCTTAATTCTTTAAAGAAAGCAGAGCATTAGAATTGACAGGAACAATCTTAAAACATTTCTTTCATATTTGTCATCATAGAGGAATAAGTATTTGTGATACTTCTGCAGTACACTCATATTTTTATTTATTAGTTGTTTTTTTTTCAGCTTTTGCTTCTAACTTTTTATTAGATGGAATTTTAAAATGTATTCTCTTGTCTGTTTTGACAGCAGTTTTGTTTTTGAGCATTGTGTACTAATTTCAGTTTATTGTTAAGCTGAATCTAATCCAAACAAATATTGTGTCTGCCCATCATCATTTCTTTCTATGTTGAATTTTTTAAAGAATATTAAGTATTTCCTTTGTTACTAACACTGCTTGTGTTCTTATTTGCAAGGAAAGGAAGGGTAGCTTTAGGAAATTAATCTTTGCTTATACCATTTAGTGTGAAAAATTTACCCTTCTTATAGTTTGACTAAAAACAATGTTTTGTTCATAGTTTTGTAAAATATTTCTTAAGATTATTTTATTTTTCATATCTTATATAATTTCAACCAAAAAATAGTCCTTTAACTTAAGAAACAATGGGAAACTATAGGAAAATGGGTTGAATTTAAAGAAGATTTGGTTAGCAAAGTATTTAATAACCCATAACACTTGACTATATTTATAAAAGCATTGTATTATATTCCAAGGATGACAGGCAGAAATTTGATATACATCAGATTAAATCTTCACATAGTTATTTCCAGGTTTCTGTGATTCTATATCTTCAAAGCAATTAGAATTTATCAAGTTATCATGTTTAATAAAGATATATGACAATTATATTAGAATTCATTCTAATATAATATGGTTAACACACTATATTAATGCATGGTAGTATAATATATAATATAAACATATGTTAACTATTCTATTTCAGTATTATAGATGATCAGTCAAGAAGGAAAGAAAAGGAATTAACTCTCCAGGAAAGAGTTAAATCTGTGGTTGAGGTATTGATTCACTTTCTGTATATGTATCTGTGTAGCTCCATATTAAAGTAAGTCCATTTAAAATCCTTTAGTTAGTGAACACACATAAGGCGTTTTCCTTACCTTGGACTGTTACATGATGAACATTGGATTATGGGATTCTGTCCTCTAGATGGTTATAGCAGCACTCCCTTCCAGTTTTAATTTTAATATAATAATATTACTATGAGTTGGCTTTTTCTCCGTTATAACATAGTAGCCTATTTGTATGTTTTATATCTACAGCTAAATAAAGTTGACATGCTCAATTTTTGCTTACTTAGATTTAAAAAAGGACAGCTAAGTTAAATAATATCACACAATCAATTTGGAATCAGAACTTAGTTCATGTGATTAGTTCATTTATGCTTTGAACCCTGTTGTTTCCGTACTGTTCTCCACTTTGTGGTATATAGGTGAGTGGCTGACTTGATCTTACTGTTGGAAAGGAATACTGTGTGTCGACTAAAGTCTTCTTCTCTCAACCCGTTTTAAACTATCTCTCCTTAGAAATCAGAGCTTACTGTTAACTATATTTTAAAACATAGTCTTCAACACTTGAGGTGCAAATTTATTACCACTTATCATTGTTTGTACTCTGTGATAATTATGTAGTTAGTCAATAAAGGAGAAAGACCTAGTATTACTAAATGCAATGAAGGAAACATTGAATTCTATCTCTCCATTAATAAGTATCCTTTTGGTATGTTGAAAGTATTGTTTTACTATTACTATGATCATTATTTATTTTAATTTAAATAAAGGATTCATCATGAAAAACTCATCTAAGGAAATAATATAACCACTCAGTTTTGTGAGAAATGTAAGAGTAAGCAATTTGTTCTTCTCTTTACAATTTCTCTGCATTATATGTATGTGTGTATTATATATACATGTATATAATGTATATATAACATATATACATGTAATAATCTATACATGTATATATAATATCCTTGCTTATACCATTTAGTCTGAAAATTTACCCTTCTTACAGTTTGAATAAAAACAAATACATATGTGTGTGTGTATATACATATATATGTGTATGTATATACATACATATATATATATATTTATATATCTTGGAAAATAATTTGTTTGTAGGAAAAACAAATAAGATGCTGAATATTCTTCCTTTGTACATTATCTTTTAGGATTTCTCTTGCTCTGATGAAATATCTTGACCAAAAAAACCAACTTGGGAAGGAAAGGGTGTGTTTTGCTTAGAAACCCTGAGTAATTGATGTAAAAGTCATGGAGGAGTGCAGCTCTTCAAGACTCCCTCAGCCTGATTTCTTTTATTTTTCTTTTTTTTCTTAGATATTTTCTTTATTTACATTTCCAATGATATCCCCTTTCTAGGTTTCCCCTCCATGGGAAAAAAAAAAAAACTATTCCCTCCCCATTCTCCCTGCTCACCAACCCACCTCTCCCACTTCCTGGCCCTGACATTCCCCTACACTGAGGCATAGAGCCTTCACAGTACCAAGGGCCTCTCCTCCCATTGATGACTGACTAGGCCATCCTCTGCTATACATATGCAGCTGGAGCCATGAGTCCTACCATGTGTACTCTTTGGTTGGTAGTTTTAGTCCCTGGGAGCTCTGAGGGTACTAGTTAGTTCATGTTGTTGTTTGTCCTAAGGGGCTGCAAACCCTTCAGCTCCTTGGGTCCTTTCTCTAGCTCCTTCATTGGGGACCTGATCAGCCTGATTTCTTATTGCACCCAGGACCACCAGCCCAGAGTTAGTATTACCCAAAATGGGCTAGGGCCTCTCACATGAATTACTAATTAAATTCATTACAGGATAGCCTACAGACTGATTTTTAACACAAAATTTGAATTAAATATATTTTGCTCATATTCTTCCCTCTCCCAAGTCCTTCCAGATCCTACCCTTTCTACCTACCCAACCTTAAAATATTTCTCAAAAACAATCCAATAAAATGGCAAAACCAAGAAAACAAAATAAAATGCCACCCAAAAGGGGAGATAACAGAGATGAGAGAGAGAGAGAGAGAGAGAGAGAGAGAGAGAGAGAGAGAGAGAGAGAGAGAGAGAGAGAGAATGGATGGGAGGGAAGGAGGGATGGAGGGACGGAGGGACAGAGGGAGGGAGGGACAGAAACAGAGACAGAGTCCATTGTATGTTAGTCAACTGTGACCCTGAGAACTGGTCTGCAAGTGATTTATATACCCAGTGTCATTGCAATGGATTTATCCACTCCTAAGAGGTATAAATCATAGTTCAGTTGTTAACTTTTACCCTATTTGCTAAATTTTCATTCACTCTTTAGTCATTCTTTTTTTTTTTAAATATAACATATATAAACAATCACATTGATGTTGGGCAATGCAAAACATCAGGAAAGGAAGGACCCAAGAGAAGGCCCTCCTGTTCCCCACTCCAATATCCCATATGGCCCTCCTGGCTCTATTTGAAATTTGTGGTATCTATTTTTCATTTAATGTTGTTAGATGCATATCTGTTTGTATGGATCTTTTTAAATACAAGCTGCTCACTCTCTGTAATGCTTCTCTCATGTTTTCAGGGTTGACCATTTGGAATTGGTTAACCAAAATATGAGTATCTTTCTTCTAAAACTGCTTCTTATTTTATATGCTAGAATGCTGTTCATATTTATTTATTTATTTAGTATTTATCTTTTATCTGCTTATTATCTCCTATGCCATTTCTTTTCTTATTTAAGTTTTATTGCATTATGATGAGAAAACATATATAATTTCAATTTATATACATTTGTTAACATTTAAAAACATTTTAAGTAAATAGAATTACATCACATTCTTCTTTCCCTTTTGTACCCCAACTCTTTCCAGAGACCCCTCTTCAATACCAGCAATATCTTCCATTTTTTGTTTTCTCACATTCTTTAAAATTTATAAAATATTATAACAATAAAAATGAGTATTATAAAAAGTTGTTTTATATGAAACAACAATCAATTGAACAGTCTTATGTAGATGCTTGTCTACAGTAATACTGAAAATACATACATTTTCTCCATATAAATTTTAAATAACTCCAAACTTATTAACTATATATTGTAAAATAATATATCACTACTAGTTTTCTTTAAATGAACATAAATATATATAGTATTATAATAAAATATATTTTGTTTGTTTTTTATATTGTTTTTAGTAGAGCTTAAAATCATGTACTTTGGTACAAGCCCAAAATAAGAACAATTTTTAGACATTGGAGTTCATTGTGATAAGGCTGTGCTTCAGTGACCCTCACATTACCAAATGATTTTACCTACATTGTAGCTAAGCTAAGAGTTGACAGTTCTGCTGTGCCAAGGAATGAACTGTAGGCATGATTTTTGGATACAGATACTATGCCATTCCTGCCCAATCAGAATATTTTTAAAAAGATGCTGATATTACGATTATACAAAGGTTTTCTTTTACAAGTGTTGCTGTGTCAGTTACAGTGAAAGGGACAGACACTCAGGAGTTTGGTAACTTATTGCAGATGGGGCAAGCTATCACACTGTAGTGACAAACTGAAGGTGAAAATGTTAGGTTAACAAAAAAGGAAACTTCTTAACTAACATAACACCAGTCATGCCTTCAAAAACCTATTTGTATACTCTGTGGTGTATTTAACATTAAGTCATTTTATTTGGAAATTTGCATTGGTATATGTTTTCAAATCATCTGTACATGCCATCTATCAGTATTGTTTTGCATTTTTTTCATAGAGTAGGGGAAGAGTTAGCTATATAAATATTTATAAATACAAGCACACATCACAAGTTTCAAAGAAAATCCTATTTTGAAGGTTGCAGAGAAGACTGTTATTGTTTTTGTATCTGTTAGAAAATCAGTGCTCCTGGCCAAATACATTTTTTGCATTATTTTCATAGACAATTTGAATATTGCCTTGAGAAAGAAATAGAAATATTTCAAAGAATACAAAAATGGTCTTTTTTTTTCGTAAAACCTAAATTTCTGTTTGACAAATTCACCTTCATCATGTAAATAAATGGCACAAAACATCACATGTTCATAATCATGTGAATTTTTTCTTTATTCTTTTAAAAGTTGTGGATTTCTCCATAAGACTATATGTCAGATATTACAGAACAGTATACAAAATTTAATAATTATTTCTGAAACCATGATGAGATTAGACTTGAAGTAGTTTTTGTTTGTATTTTAATGCTTTCACGGTTGTTGTTCAGAGGAAAAGACAAACTGAAATGGGTATATTCTTTTGAAATGTGAAGAACACAAAGTAAAATAGACAAACAAGACTTACAGATAGCAACCACACTTGTGGAGGCCCACACCTGTGAACTCTGCTTCAGGGGAATGAACTGTTTCACACTAATCCCTTCTGCATGGCTCAATAACAGGAGCATACAAAGGCCCATTTAGACTTGTCATCAAATAGTAGCGTAGTATCTAATAGCTAATGTGACCATCCCATAAGAGGTGAGCAATATGTGAGAAACACATGTATAAACCAAGAAAATAAGGACAGTACCAGTTTTGGTACTGTTTAAATGAAAATTGTCTTTTTACTTAACTCTAAGAACAAAGAACAAGAACACACAAATATGATTTTAAAGCTTTAAATATGGTGTCCTAGTTAGGGTTTCTATTGCTGCATGAAACACCGTGACCAAAAAGTAAGTTGGGGAAGAAAGGGTTTATTTGGACTACAATCCCATATTTATGTTCATCATCAAAGGAAGTCAGGACAGGAACTCAAAAAGGATAGGCACCTAGAGGCAGGAAGTGATGAAGAAGCAATAGAGGGATGCTGTTTTCTGGCTTGCTCCACATGGTTTGCTCATCCTTCTTATAGAAACCAGAACCACCCTCATTCACAATGGACTGGATCCTATAAAATGCCCATAAATCACTAATTAAGAAAATGCCTTACAAATGTGCTTATAACCTGATCTAATGGAAGCATTTTCTTAATTGATGCTTCCTCTTCTCAGTTTCCATTAGCCTGTGTCCAGTTTACACAAAACCAACCAGAACAGATGCACACATGCCTACACAACTGTTTAAGCTACATGCTTTACAAAAGTGTGGAAACACTTACCCTACTAAGGAGTAAGAGTTAAAAAATGGAATTTTCTGTTCAAGCAAGTAGAGAAAGTTGTATTAAGATGGCAAAGACATAGCCAAGTATTTAAGAAAAACATCCCTTTCTTAATTAATAAGCATGTGTATTACTTATCAGTAGAAATTAATACAATTTTAGTATACTTGTACTTATCCATCTGTATATGGCTAGAAAATGCTGCAATAATACATTTTTAAAAGAAAAATTAGGCCTCATCCATTTATGTAGTAAATAGTAGGCTTAATCTCACTGAACTTAACTAAGTTCTCTACTACTAAAATGAATTAATGAGATATAAGACAAAAAGAAAGGTTATATTTTGTCAAGAAGGAAAGGGCAGTATGGTTCAATACCTTTACTTAAGTAACCTTTACATGTGCAATTAACATTTAAAAGAAATAAAGTTTTAGAAGCATTATAGAGTAATTGCATAAATGTAAAAAGTAGTTAGAAACCTGTGGTCTGTTAGGGGAAATTCCTTCAAATAACACTGACAGTTATCAGAAAGTGAGTTTGTGATGCCTAAAAGATGAGAAAAAGATCTCTTCATTTGGTGGCATACTTACTGCTTTCTCCTTTGTTGGTTTTCTTTTCTTTTCTTTTCTTTTTTCTTTTTTTTTTTTTTTAGTAAACTTCAACTCACTGACATTTTCTAGGATGAAATTTTCATCCTCACACTGAATTGATCTTTAAAACACACATTTTGAAATAGTTGTGGGGGGTGAGGAAGCATGCTATTAAGCAACAGCAGGAAAGAGAGAAGTGGAATGGATCACTCCTTAAAAGTTACAGACCATTTGCCTATCATCCAGTAATTTTTCAGAATCTATTACATTAAAAGGTTCATTTCTGCTTGTTTCTAGTTTCTACTATATCTCACTTTCTCCCCATGACACATATGGTGGATATATGAACTATTAACAAAGCTTTGCCATTTATTTACACATTAGAACTAGTGGCAATATTTTATTGTGAAGAGACCTTAGGTAATATGAATCCTATAATACCAGTCTGATCTGTTTGATTATTTGTCTATTTAATTGGTAATTGTTCCTGGTAACTGTGGTAGGGCTTAGTTTGTCTGTTCTTTGCAGAAGCTCCTACATTGAACGTTTCTAAGCATGCCGTAAACAACTTGCATATACTCTAAATGAATTTTGCTATTTCCATGTAGCAGCTAAGGATGATTTCTTTCCCCCATTTCCTATCTAAAATGACTCTAGGAGTAACTGTAGAGAGACAGAAAGATTTCTACTTGGTATACAGAAGCATTTTATGTCAAGAATATATGTGGTTTACGGAAAATAATGGAAGCATGGCTTTTCATTTCATCATTTTCTTGGGGGTGGAACATGTAAGTAAGGGTTGGAATCAGAACCAGGACATATGACATATGTCTCCTTTCTACTAGCTTTATGGGCATGAACATGTTAGGAGTAATTAGCCTGGGCTTGGGAAACATTCAAGAGGCTAATATGTTCCACCCATAATCATTCGAGTTCTTTAGAGATTTATTGGCCTCAGTCTGCATGTTACTTCTTTTGGGATACTTTGGTCTCAGGAGGAAGCTCAGTATAGATGTCAGGCTGATTCTCAAAATCAGCACATTCTTTTCGTGTTGGCTCTGCTGATCCTTCTTCCTCTTCTGGTTAGAATTTTATGATTTTTTTTTTTTTTTTTTGGCTACAAGTTGACAATGTATAATTTCCTTTAGGTATTTCCTCTGATGACTTCTTGTAGCATGGATTTTCCTAGTTGTTGACTCATTGAAGCAATTGGTGTGTGCTTCATACTCTGGTATCTTGTTTTCGTCTTTACTCACATGCAGAACCTACAAAACATTACTCATTATATACATGTTATACTTTCTTACTGAATGATACCTTCAGTTAGAATATATTTCAAACCCACTGATGCCTAAATATTTTATATCGCTTTTCAGAGAAAGAACAGATGTATCATCTCTATGGAGCCTGTTTTCATATGGATTAATGGATTATAGTTAAAATAGTAAAAATTCTGACCTTCTTAAATTCTATTTTAGACTTGATTTTTTTCATAATCATATTCACTGTTAAAATAAATTAAAATGTAAAGTTTTAAATGTGCTGAATTAAATTATTTCATAATTTAATTATGCTGTTAACCTTTTTAATTTGCTTGCACCGTAGTGAAAAGTACTGATATTACCCAAGTGGATCTTTGTTTTTATCAGGATACCAATAGACACATTTTTAAAATTACTAATTTTCATAGCTTCAAGATACTATACTGAGATCGTAGGTATTGGACTGGAGAAATGTCATATCTCAGTGTTTAAGAGAGCTCCTGTACAAGATTAATTACTAGCATCCACAATACTCAGATCACACTTGTTTATAACTCCAGCACATTGGGATCTGACATCTGGACTTTTTGTACATTGTATTCATGTGGACAAAGCACACGTAGATAAATATATACAGAGTGTTTGCCTGGTATGCACAGGTGTTTGCCCTAGTATTCCCAGAAATAATTTTTCAAATAATTGAAATAATACCTTAGTGATTATCTTTATTGTATAAGACATAGCTATATTAGTGAATGGAAATATATGTATTTGATTTCATTTCATTTTACATTATAAGTGTTTATATCCATATTTTAAAGGGTGCAGTATTTTAATACTTGTGCCTTAACACAATGGTATCTATTGTATATGAAAACCTTAGTCGAGACACAGAATTGATTGGGAGGTAGGAAAAGATAAATGAGGAAAATTCAATCATTGTCATATAATGTACTTTGTTTTTCTCTGGTCTCTGTTTGACACAGACTTAATTCTTTTCCAGTTTCGTTTTGTTTTTCTATACATATGAGGCAATGTCTTTCTTAGTGGTCCAATATATTATATCCTTGTTTCAGCTTCCTTGGTTCTAAGAGTCTAAATCCACCATACCAGGCCTTTGATTCATTTTTTTAAGTGTGAAAAAGTGGATAACAATTTTAAAGAAAAAAACTTAATGACTTTACCTATTGTTATTAGTCATCTAATGAGAAACACATTTCTATTGTTCTGAACACATCACATCTGTTTTCAGGACTTCATTAATCTGAAAGAGAAGCCCTGTAGCCAGTAAGTCCCCATGTCCTCATTGTCCAGTAACATCACTTCTGATTTTTATCACCCTGAAATTGGATTCTTCTAGATATATACTATGAATCACATACCACAATATTTCTCCATTTGCAATTTTTTCACAAGTAAAATGTTTCAGGTATTGTCCCTATTGTACTAAGCATCAAAACTTCATTTTGTATGTATACTACATTTTATTGGCATATTGCTCATATACAGATGACATTTTTCATCTTCTAAGATAATGAATAACAATGCTATGAGCATTGTATTGTATACAACTCTGCTTTCAGTTCATTTGTGTCCAGACCTAGGAATAGCCAAAGATTGAGGAACATATTAGTATAAATTAACATTGTGAGAAACTGAAAATTAAAATTGATTACAAGGAGACTCGCTGGAGAAGTGGATTAATCTAAAATAGCACCTAAGAGAACCCACAATTTGTGATTTGAAAACTGGATGCCCTGGAATGGCAGTGATGTAATTCTACATTGAAGGAACCCACAAACTGTGTGGTTCTATCCCCTTGACTCTGGATTAGGCACAGAACATTCACAAACATCAATTTTCTAAGCATAAACCAAATTCAGAGATCCTTTATTAAACAAGGCAAAGAAACAAGGTGGCAGAATTTGAATCAGGCAGAAACAGCAGTGTATAGCTACACACGTGTTAATTTTAACAGATAAAAATGTGGAGGCCTATGTTGGAATGAACTAGCACATGCTGGTAATTTCTGATAACATTTCCAGGCTGGTGTTCCTGGGTTCTGTAAGAAAGCATGTTGAGCAAGCTAGTAAACAGCACCCATCTGTGACATCTATGTCAGTTCCTGCTTCAAGGTTCTAGCGCTGTTTGACTTCCTAGCCTGACTTCCTTTGATGATGAATGATGACGAAGTATTAGCCAAATAAACCCCTTCCTCCCCAACATGCTTTTGGTCATAGTGTTTCATCACAGCAATAGAAACCCTAACTGAAATATCAGCATATTTTATTTTCAATTTTTTTGCATAGAAAATATTGTGGTAAATACGAAATAAAAGTTTTGTGAATACTTTTTTGAACTTGTAAATGGAATCGAGACTAAATTGAATTTTATGTCACTTATTATCTCTGAGAAGTGTATGTGTGTGTATTTTGCTTCATATGAGGTCGTATGATCTGAAGACAAAAAAGTTTGATCTTTTGTTTGTATTAATTTTCATTGCTGATGGGGAATTTTTTCCTTGATACACAATTTTAATTGTATTTCTCAGATTATTATATATTATATTGACAAATTATTTGGTTTCTCTCTGGCTCCTATGGTTGCTTGTAAAAAGTCGGGTACTTGAAAAAGCACTTCTATGTGGAAAATCATTTCCCTTCTGTTTCTACATTAAGACTTATTAGTTCATAAGTCTCAACTGTGTACTGTAATGTGGCTCAATGTAGATCACTATGAGGTTAGAATATGAAAGTTGATGACATTCTTAAGTGTTTTTATTCATGTCTATGACTTTCGATTTAATCATTAGTTTTTTAAAAATAGTTTTCCATTGCTTTTTCTCAGTTTTTATTTCTTTTGAAAATCCTGTGAGGAAAGATCTGTATATCGGTGTACAGTATATGAACCCATAGTTCTCAGGCTGTATTTTTCTCCTTTGCATTCTTATTTTCCTGAATTTGTGACCCATTGATTAAGAGCTTGTCCATATATCATTTCTACAGAGGTCCTTTCTACTGTTACCTAAAACTCATTTTAATGATTTTAGTCTCTTACATTTTATTAGGATTTTTTTGTACACTGATCTATGACCTATCCTAGATATACAAAAAGATCCCGGCAATAGAATAACCAACAAATAATAATAAAGTGAGTTCTATAGTAAATAAATAACTGAATATTAGCTACAGGACTGATGAAACTATATGAATGAAGCTGTCTAAGAAAAAGAAGATTTTAACAAAACAGACTTGAAAATATATAATTTATGAGTGATCTATGAGAAATTTACATTATATAACAATACCAAAAACATTTGGAAAGCAGTACTAAAAATGATTCAATCATGTCTGTTTCATCACTCACATACAAGATAGTACTGACTGTTTGAATCAGCACAAACATTGTAAAGAAAGTTTTCACCAGTCTTCAGTGTTACTGATGGTTTTCCTTTCTCTGACTGCTTTTATTAGTGTTGGTATCAAGTTAGCAAATTCTCCTTCCTCACTATTTTAAACTATTTGAGGAATAATTATTTTGTACAGTTTAATTATTTGAAACCCTTCCTCATTGAATTCCATAAAGCCCTTGCTTTTTCTTTATTTGAGCCTTCTGATTTGTGACTTAATGTCGTTTATCAGTATATGCAGATTTTTCATTTCTTTTTAAGTCTATTTTTTCCTTTGTGTAGATATTAGTTTATCATTCTAGATTATCTGATTTGGGGATATATAGCTATGATGGAATGTATGGGTTTCTAATATATTGACACACCTTCCTTTCAGACCTAGTTTATACATTTTTAATTTAAAAGGTTGATTTTAAAATATGATTATTTGAGTTGTCCATGAATGCTTAACAATTTTACTGATCAACCACTAACGTTTTATATTTTTCTTTTTAGAATCTTGTAAAATATCTTCCTGAGCAGAACGTACTCCGAGAACTAGCACAGCTTAAGAATGAATATGATGATCTCTGTGAGCCTGAACAGTTTGGTGTTGTGGTATGTATTGATTCCAAAGTCCTATGAATATACTTCTCATGAAGAAAAGAAATATATTAGTTGATGTCTTTTACTTTATAACTTTATAATTAAATATAATATTGACTTAGAAAAAAATCTTTACCTATAGCATTAAAAAGTAACTAGGTTACTTCTGACATTTATACAATATGCCAAAACATCATGGGATAGTCTCTGTAACAGTGCTGATGTTTAATGATATTAATACATGCAAACTGCTATGCTGTATTGCACTGACTAATGTTCTTCCATTCAGATCTAAAGGTTAGAATTTAGCTCCCTGAAAACTTCAAAATAAGAGAATACTATCTATATAAATAAAAAAATAGAACGTGTTTTTCCTATATACATTGAACTAGAAAAATCACAAGAATTTTCAAATGTTCTTGAGTGTCATTAATTAATTGAGAGCTTGCAATGTGTTATTCCTGTCAGGACAAATAACATAAAGATACTCTGAGTACTTTAATCATTTTCCTTATTCCCATCATATGAAGAGCCAAAAAATAATGACTATTTATATAGGATATAATAATATAAATTATATAAATCTTATAAAATATGTAAATCATATAAATGTCTTAAAATACCTAAAACCTGCAATTCAGATAATTAGCCAAAAAGATAGTGTAAAGGGCATACATCAAAGTTTTAGGTTTTTTTTTTTAATTTAATAAAACTATTTGCCCAGTAGTGGTGGCACACACCTTTAATCCCAGCACTTGGGAGGTAGAGGCAGGCAGATTTCTGAGTTCAAGGCCAGCCTGGTCTACAGAGTGAATTCCAGGACAGCCAGGGCTACACAGAGAAATCCTGTCTTGGAAAAAAAAAAAAGAACTATTTTTTCCAGAGCTTGGGTCTGAACCCACAGCCTTGTGCTTGCTATGTGAGCACTCAACCATTCAGCTAAATTTCCAACTGCTAAAAGATTTTTATTATTATTCGGGTGTTCAGGGCAGATTACTTTGCTGTATGAGTTAGCAATTATATTATGGTTTCTTGTGTATTCTGGCCTCCTGTTTTTTTTCCAATTGTAAACAAAGAGAAATTTTTTTCCAGTTAACATTGGACCTGTTCTTCAAATAGTATCTAGGAAGCTTTATCCAAACTTTTGCATAATGTTCCAAAATAATTATGTTAGAATTAATCTGAGTTCCTACTTTGCGGTTTTAAACTCTTGTTCATATATCCCTCAATTAGATGGGACTGAGTATATTCTATTTAGCAAATACAGTAAATGCTTTTTCATATTTACAATTCTTTTATTCTAGGGCATGCTATTGCCTACCTTGAGGTAGAAAGATTTGTCAAATCTTTGGAAAGGAAATCAGGCAAGCATATTTGGGATCAAATAGAACATAATGGACCTAGGGAGCATATTTCTCTCATTTTTAAATCAGATCTATTAGTCAACTGAATTGGCTCTGTATTATTTATTAACTAGTCGCACTTTACCAGAGTGCTAAATAATAAAATTTGTAGCCTCAAGTCCACACTTGAAACCTAAGCAGCTCAAATCCATCTTATAATTGAAGCAGGGCTATACACTATCTGAGATTTCAGCTGCATCCTGATGGTTATGAGTTTTACTGTAGGTACGCTACACAGTTTCTCAGAAACCATTTTTCCCTCAGTGCAGTTTATCTAAGAAGATGTATTAGTTTGTCAAGCAAGTCCTTCAGGAGGAATATCCTTGGTACCTCACTGAGGAAATGAAATTGGGCGGGGGGAAGCATAAAAAGCAATATACCTTTGGAACTAAAGGCAAAAATAGAAAATGGAAGAGATTTCTTGTTTATGCCCATTATCATAAATATTTAAGTCTGTGTGTACATGAATTGTCCTAGTCTCCCTCTTTACTCTCACTGTACTTTGCTATCTATCTGATGCGGTGGGGTCAGAGAGAATCTACATTAATCCTAGGCAGTTCACACTCTGTAAATTGCCAGAAAAATCAACTGAGACTTACCAAATAAATTTTAGGCACACTCTTCTTAAATATATAGTAATAAACTTAATAATTAATTAATGGTAATTACTAATAGCCTTAGCCTTTTAAATTTATGTTAAGTCTCTATAACATAGGCAGTAAATATTTTTGAATTATGAGGAATATTTCATTCAAAACTATGAGTGAGAGACTTTAAAAAGACAGAAAAGTAAAACATGCACTAAAATAGTATCAGATTAAATTAGCTCTGTGAGAAAATACTATCATCCTATTAAGCCCTTTGATTTATATCAGCTGCCTACATGAAAAGAGCATTGGAAAACCCGAATCCTTCTCACTAATAAGAGAATCCTCAACATGATAAAGCCCCTGGCCTCAACTTTCTTCTCCCATTGCCAATATTGCATAGGATATTCTTATTAAAATTTCATATTTATAATACCAAATCTCTTCCGTGTTTCCTTGACTTCAGGAAATAATGTTCAAGCACCACGTTCTCCTCCTTTCTTTCAATTCTTACATTTCTTCTTCTACCTGCCTTTCCATTCTTTTCATTTACCATGAACATTCTCTTACCAGTGACATGACAAAAGCACTTCTGGACCTCCTGTGTCTGTTCTGCCTCCAAACTTGCTTTTTCTTTATATCACCTAGGCTTGTCTCTTCCTTTATGGGCTCAAGTTCGAGTCCTGTTCTGACCTCTTAGGTAACTAATTCTGTACCTACTCTATGTCGTTCTTGGATTAATGCTGTTGTTGTTGCTCAGGGAATGAGCCCAGATTTCCCACATGCTTGCCTCCTCAGTGACTTTCTCTGCTCTCCACTTTGCTGGGGTTATAGATACATGCACCTGTGTCTTCCTGTGGGTGTTGGGGACTGAACTGAAGACCTTGTGTTCATAGAGCAAACAGTTAACCCACTAAGACATGTTCCTAGCCATCACCACAGTAATAGCTGATCTTAGCCTCTCAGGCCCATTTTATCTTCACACTGCCAACTTCTCTTAGCTTTAGCTATTAACCTTTGGTGTGGACTGAGCTCACTGTACACAGACATACTGAATTTCATTTGTTATAGGTGTGAACTTATTCCTTCTCAGAATCATTGCATGTGCTATCATCTCTCGTTCCCAGTCCTTACCAACAGTTTTGAAACTTGTTCTCCAAACTAGCTTAACCTAATGGAGGAGTTAGAGAAAGGACTGAAGGAGCTGAAGGGGTTTGCAACCCCATAGGAGGAACAACAATATCAACCAACCAGAGCTCCCAGAGACTAAACTACCAACCAAGGAATACGCATGGAGAGACCCATGGCTCCAGCTGCATAGGTATAACAGAGGATGGCCTAGTCAGGCACCAATGGAAGGATAGGCCCTTGGTCCTGAGAAGGCTCTATAGATGCCCCAGTGTAGAGGAATGCCAGGGCAGGGAGTTGGGAGTGAGTAGGAGGGTGATGGAGCATCCTCATAGAAGCAGGGGGGGGAGGGAGAATGGGATAGAAGATTTCCAGAAGGAAACTGAGAAAGGGGATAACATTTGAAATGTAAATGAAGAAAATAACTACTAAAAAATTCCTTTCTAGAGGCTAATAATTTAAGTAATGATTTAATAAGTTATTTGAGGTTATTAGTTAAACAGTTAAATATGTTCTCTAGATTATAAGTTCTATAAGTAGTTGAGCCATATTGATATCTCTCATGATTTGTACCTATGAAATTATTGCTGAATATGTTTGCTTAGATCCAAATTCCAGTGGACTCTTTCCTCTCCTGTCTTACTCTCAGTTCATATGTGACTTTCTAACATTGAGAGATTTGAACATTTTAATGGAATTTTTTCTTGTCTTGCTTTTTTGCACAGTGAGAATTTCACTCTTGCTTTTATTTCAGTACCCCTTGCCCAGTAGTATACTGTAGAATTTCCATTAATATATAACTCCCTAGATAAAATGTAGTCTCTTCAGCTAGGGCAAGATAGGTGTCATACATAAGATTACTTTGATATTTACTAAAATACTACTAACAATAAGAAACAATGAAATTTACAAAACTGGTAGGTATCTTTTCAAGATTATAAAATAAAGCTTATCTGAGTCAGTCTGTCAGTCTCTGTCTTGTGAACTTCTCTAACCTTTTGTTTTTCTAAACTGTCATAACCTTGGGTTTGCATATAATCATTTGTAATCAAGTAGGAGGGAAAAAAACAGAGGAGGGGATTAAGCAGAAACAAACAATATCAAGCAGGAGATCTTCCCTCTGTGGAGGCAGACCTCCCAGCAAGAGGGATATGCTACTTCCTACACCTTCTGTGATCAATAATCTTCATCTTTAAAGGAATGGATTGGCTGCATTGCTTCCCACTGACTTGTCCTTCAACCCACCTCCTACGGAATTGAATTTGGTACATCCATTGTAATTATGTGCTGTACATTTACTGTAAGAAAAGTACAGATCTTTGAAAGCTCTGACAGTCAGAACCCCCAGCTGGAGCTTTTAGATGCTTCAGAGTGTGTTTGTAGCTCAGCTGCTCTCAAACCTCAGAGCTCTGGAAATTCCCACTTGTCTTGCACTGGGGATGGAGACCCGTACTGTGTATATCTATTAAACTAGCATGTCTTCTGAGGAAAGAAGGCAATAATTAGTTCTCTTAGTAATCAGTACTTTTCTTTTTCTGACTTCAAAATCATCCATATTTTTCAATTAAAAACATTCTCAAGGTATAATCTTGGGGGAAAAAGGATGTTTTGATAGTTTCATAGTTGTAAATCATTAATGAACAGAACAGATTATGTGATATTACTGACAGAACAGTTCTTTTTTGTCTTCTTCTGCATAAATACATGAAGGTAAAAGAAGAGTTAGAACTATAACTATAAGCTCCTTTTGCTATAACTGTTTTAAAGACTCAAAAAACAACTTACAGACCCTGGTAAAGAAAGCTTAACTAGGTGAAAAGGAGACTGGTAAAGAGCCCCCCCCCCCTCATTTATAATATCAAAAGCAAGTGTTTTAGAAGGAAAATTGTAGGTTTTGTTAGTATTACATCATTTTCTGGGTTTGTATATTCATTAGGAAAAAAATCACATTTTTCTTCATCTTGCTCAAAATCTATGTGTTCACTGTTTTAGTGAGTAACATTCCACTGTTTCTGGTTTCATTTGTCTGCACATGTGAATGCCATCTCTCACCTGTTAATTTTATCTGAGGAAAGTGCAACTTAATAATTTTTGATGAATTGAGAGAAAATTCACTATGAGTCATTCTCAAATCCCTGTATTTATGTTACTGGTCATTTCATTAACTCCTCATATAAATCCATTCTCATGATAGGATTGTTTATTGTGGTCACTTTTTATAATAAAACAAGGTAAAATGAAAGCACCTGAAAATTTAATATTCATGGTAGTTCAGTGCTTGTTAATCAGTTTTGTAAATGATCACTTTTCATTACATTTTAAAATATGAAAATTTCACTATCTTATTATTCTCTTATGTATCTAATTTCCTGAAAAAATAGCACAGCTTCACAGTGGTTTTAATAGTCATTTGTGGCCTCAAATAGATGTTTTGACAAGAATATTTTGAATTTGTTATTTAACTTCTCAGTGTGATTCCTGGGAGTTTACAGTGTCTGTGGGGCCAGACATTGTTATTGTGTTCTGTTCCATAGTAAAGGCCAGTACATGCTTCTCAATGCATAATTTCCACATATCACTTTCTTTGGGGAAATATTCTCTATCACCACATCATTATTTTTCTGATGTAGAGTTTATTTTTTAAAGCTTCATTTCACAGATTAACCATGGCCCTCATCTCTCATGACAGCTAACGTGCAAACATTTCCCTTTTTCTACCTATACCAGGGATTCTTGTATTGAATATTTTCTCTAGGTACTGGATTTAGTGCATGGAGTAAAGTGGTGAAGAAAAGAGTTCCTGCCTTTGAAGAAATGATTGTGTGCGAGAAAACAGATTGTGTGTTAGAAAATGAGAAAATTCATTTAACAGTGCATCCCAAATGTATCTGCTTCATCTCTGTAATTCCAGATAGAATTTTGTCAGTCATTGCCTCTGAATTTTACTGTGAACTGAACAGAAATCCATCCTTTAATGTTCAAGAATCCCTCTTATTTACTATAGTAAAATAAGAATAAATCATTTTGTAAATTCAATGAATAGTACCTCTTAATAATGACTGTCTCCTGCCATCCATGTAATAACTGGAACAGATTCTGTTAATTTCAAAGGACTAAAGTTTCCATTTTATTCAGATACGGTAGATATTAATCAAAGATGAAGTGAATAACCCTAAAGGTTGCATGTCCTTCTCCTCATTCATGCATTATTTTTAGCACTGCTTATCTTTTTCTATACATTCTTGTGGTATTTTGCTATTAGAGCTACATGCACCAGCTTTATAGTTATGAAGTATATACAATTCAAATTATATCAATGAAACCGTACCTAGCTCTTTGGGGAAATAACCTACTTGTAGTTTTCTCACTAAAGCTGTCAATGCACTTTTTTAATATAGTGCACATAAGCTGAAGAAATGAGAGTCACTTGATGTAATTTGATAGACAAGTAACTTGCAACACAAATAAATCCCCTATATAATACAACACCCTGGTCAGCATCCCACATCACTTCAAGGAATGAATTATAAAATAAAGGATGCCGTCAACTAAAATGCTGCAAGGGAGCTCAACAACAACAAAAACATTCATTTCAGCAGTCTCTGCTTTATTTACTTATATCACTTAGGACCACTCAAGTGTCTTTATGAGACATGAGCCTTTTAATAGTTGTATATGTGGCTGGGGATGTAGCTCAGTGCTCTTTATTATTTGTAAGCATGGCTATCCATGCTACTCCTTTAAAGAGCTAAACCCTCTAATGGCAGTTCAGCTTTTGTCCATCAATACATACTAGTCCGACTGCTAAAGATCACACTTAAGATTGAAACAATCTCTGTTGATGTGTTCTAGAGATAGTATTTGATGGATAGAGTTATCCTCAAATGATGTCACTTTCTCTACAGTCTCTTGATTTTCTTTAAGACAATAAGAAATGTACACTATGTTTATTGTAGATGAAAAATGGAGCATGGTATTTTCAGTCTACCCAGTGGATAATGAGCCACATTCTTTATTAACTACCACAGACACACATTACTTAATCATGGATCAAAAAAGACTTTATTTCATGTTTGGCAGACACATGAAGATCCGGTGTCCTTTTTTCTAGGAATTTCTAAGGATTAATAAAGGAGATAAAGCTAACAGCAGTGGTTATTTTCCTGTGCTTAAATGGTATCACTTGATACCACAGACATGTTCCATACAATATCCCATTTATGCCTTATGGAGCATGTATAAGTAATTTAATGAACAAATTTGCTGAGAACCATTAGCTAACTTTTCACTTGGTCACATACCTATAAATCGACAAAACCGGAGTTTGGGTTCACTACTGTAAACCTCAAAAACCTGTCTCTTCCTTGTCAACTAATGCCATGGTCATGGATAGTATAGATATTTGATTCTTGCTTTGAC
>JADRCD010071763.1:0-12999 GCA_019843815.1 Montemys delectorum | reverse complement strand
TGTGTGTGTGTGTGTGTGTGTGTGTGTGTGTGTGTGCATTCACTGAGATGTATACATGTGAGAGTCTATTCCTAGTTCAGCCTTGAGCATGAACATAATCCATGTGGATGGTGATATTTAAAATGGAGAATCATCTGGTGTTGGGGAGGGAGGGGATGTTTTTGTTTTTTGTTTTTCCCTGAATGATATGGTTCAAGAAATTCAGGAGATTTCAACCTGCGTTCAGATTCCACTTGATTCCGTGGGAACACTGGGCTTTCAAAAGACCCAAGTCATTCCAATTCAGACCCCTGATGGATTTTCAACTGCCAACTAAAGATGCATAGAAAATGTAAAGAAGTTATAGCCATCTCTCCACATTGTGAGGTCAGACCACATTCCTGGAACATCCAGAGTTTTCTCCTGATAGAAGAGTCCAGAGTTTCTTACCCAAGATGTGATCTTGGCATGCTCAGGGAATACCAACAGCAACCCTAGCTTGCCTCCAACTCCCTGGGAAGCAAGTGCCAAGGGTAAGATCGCAAGCAGGGATGAACTTGGCCCTTTGAGTCCTCTCCTATGGCCCTCCCAAAGCAGCATCATTAGGAACCATATTCCTCATCATGAAAATATAAAGGTTTACATTTCTTTTCATCATTGCATTAAATTCTGATAAACATAGAGGACTCTTTCCAAGACAACTCCAGTATCTTGTATGTATACTCAGGAAGCATTAGACAAAACACACACAACAGAAAAATAGAGCTCATTTCCCGGCCTCAACTGTATCTCTTCCCTCATAACCTGACAAGAGGATCCAGCCAGGAAAACAAATGCTTCTCATAGTTGAGCAAATAGGAGTTCTAACTTATGTGCACTGACATCTGCTTTACCTGGGCAATAGGGAAATTCATTATTCCCCCACCTTTATTCTGTGTCTCTCCATTAAGAGCTATGGCTTTTAAACAAAATCAGCCAGAGTTCATGAGTTCAGACACTATTTCAGATTCTGCCATGCAACCCCCAGGCAGCTGTTGCGTCGGTCCAGGGAAACTTCCTCCAGCCTTTGTCCCAATGTGGTCTGCTGTTCCGATGCGGAAGAGCTATTAGCACAGTAATTTTTCCAAATGAACATTGAGCTAAATTATCTCGAAGGTATAAAGGAGCATCTCTCGGTGTGTTATGGAAAATTGCCTCCCAAATTATAAGGCTATACAAAGCACATATTAATTCTGGGCCCAAGGACATCCAAATTGCCTTAGATTTGTGCTGCATTGTAGTAACACATTCTTAATAAAGCCAGGCTCTGAGGCTATCACAAGGTACATGCTGTTATGAAAATAAACCAGAATTTCTCTCCATTAGGATCGCTCTACACACACCCAGGCCTGGCTACAGGCATTGTGCTCTGAAACTCAAGTCTTTCGAAGAGGAAATAAATTTAATTGCAGAGGCAAGGGAGTAAATTTGAGTTCTAAACTGGGTCGACCTCCGCAAATGGCTTTCTCACCACTGCCCATGAGTGAAGCGCCTAGGAAGCAGCTGACAGTAGTCACGGTGCCCAGCGGAGATGCCTGGCTTTAGACATCTCAGAAGCAACTCCTGTGCCAGCACATTGGAGACCACAAGGAAAGAAGGAGAGAGAGAGACATGGCTCTGGAAGACCGTGCCCAGCACCGCCAGTGAACTTGTGTCAGAGTGCAGCTGGAAACAGGGAGAAAGCTGTGGAAAAGCCTTCTCAAATCACACCACCCTTCGGTTAGGTCACATACTATAGTCATCAAGTGTGTGTTCAATGGTGATTTTCAAGTTTTTAAAAAGCTCCCCGTGCTGGGCATCAGTCCTTGGTACCCACTCATACCAGGCAAAAGCGCTACAACTGAACTAACTTGCAGCTCTCCTCTCCCTTTAAAACAATCAAATATTCCAGAAAGAATCCCAGACATGGCATTTTATCCCTGCACGACTTAGACTACATCAAAGAAATATGTCATTGTCACATAAGCAGCTTCAGTGTTATCTCACAGTTGACAAACAATGTTATTTCCTGGTTATTATCAATCAAACATGCTTATCGAGTCAAATGTAACAAAATGTCTTTTAAACAAGAAAAAATATGTGGCTAGAGAGATGGCTTAATAGATAATAACAATTGTTATATAACCACAAGGGTCTGAGTAACACCCAGTTAAAAATCCAGGCAGAGCCCGGCAGTGGTGGCGCACGCCTTTAATCCCAGCGCTTGGGAGGCAGAGACAGGCAGATTTCTGAGTTGGAGGCCAGCCTGGTCTACAGAGTTCCAGGATAGCCAGGGCTATACAGAGAAACCCTGTCTCAAAAAACAACAAAAACAAAACAATAACAACAACAACAACAACAACAACAACAACAACAAAAATCCAGGCAGGGCCATGTGCTCTTGTCATCCCAGTGCTATCCAGAGGCAGAGATGAGAAACTCACTGAGACTTGCTAGCCACCATCCTAGCAGAAAAATAAATAAATGAAAAGAAAAACAAACAAACAAACAAAACAAAAACCCCCAGCAAGAAAAGACCTTGCCTCAGGGAGTAAGGTAGAAAGGGACAGAAAGAAATACCCTGATATCTTCCCCAAGGCTTCAGGGCATGTGCATGGGTGACCACACCTGTGCACACACGTGCACACACTGAACATATGCACACAAACACAAAGAAAAAGGGGGGGGGCTAGAGAGATGACTCTATGCTTAAGAGCACTGACTGCTCTTCCAGAGGTCCTGAGTTCAATTCCCAGCCACCACATGGTGGCTCACAACCATCTGTAATGGGATCCAATGCCCTTTTCTGGTGTGTCTGAAGACAGCAACAGTGTATTCATATACATAAATAAAAGTAAATAAATCTTTAAAAAAAGAAAGAAAGAAAGAAAGAAGAAGAGGAAAGAAAAAGAGCATTTCTGACCCACATAGAGCCGAAGGCTGCAGCCTGGCCCCCACTCCCACCCCCTACCCCTTTCCTACTCCTAAGTCTGTTCCTCAAGGCTCCCCCCCTTCAGGATGAGACCTGGGCCCCTAGCTTGGCCTACGGGAATTTGATCTTGTGGGAAGTAAGGCAGACAGACACACTGTGTGAGCCTCTCAAGAGGCGATCCATGAGGTCCTTCTCACTGGAACCACACTGGTTTCTTTTTCTTCCTTTGTTCCTATCAGCCATGCTGCAAATGACTCCTCCATTTAAGTTACAGAGAGCAAAGTTCTGGCCCTCTGCCTTCCCCGTGCTTCTCCCTTCCCCTTCCCTCCATCTCTGTGCCTTTGTGGTCTCACTGGGCTCGCACATCCAATAGCCAATGCAGTGTGAACCTTGCCAGAGCCCCATCCCCACTGGGTTCTCAGGAAACTAAATCAGGGCAGGAAGAAACATTCTTTGCTCGAGAATCAGGCTCTTAGCAGCCTGTAGCACTGACCCTGTGGTAAAATACCGGGACTCATTGACACGGTTGGGGTGGGATCCTACAGAGCCGAGCAGGACAGAGAACTCAGGGCTCAAAAGCTTCTGTCCATTACATAGTATCCTGTTAACACCTAAGGCACTGAAGCAGGAGCCAACCTAGTCTTCACAGGCAAATGTTTTCGATACGCTGTTTCCAACCAAGACATGGGATACAAATGTCCTTTCTTCAGTTCTCCTCCTGGGCAAGGATTTCAGTTTAAAATACTAACACAGATTCTCATATAACCCACACTGGCCTTAAACTTCCTACGTCTCCAAGGATGACCTCCTCCGTACACATCTGATCCTCCCAAGTCTGGGATTGCAAGCGTGAGCCTATTCAGTGCTGGGAAATGAACCCAGGGCTTTGTGCATGCTATGATAGCACTCTAGCAACTGGGCCAGAACATCCCGGAGCTGGGCTTCTGTCTTAGTCAGAGTTTCTATTCCTGCACAAAACATCATGACCAAGAAGCAAGTTGGGGGAGGAAAAAGTTTATTCAGCTTACACTTCCATGTTGCTGTTGATTACCAGAGGAAGTCAGGACTGGAGCTCAAACAGGTCAGGAAGCAGGAGCTGATGCAGAGGCCATGGAGGGATGTTCCTTACTGGCTTGCTTCCCCTGGCTTGCTCAGCCTGCTCTCTTACAGAACCCAAGACTACCAGCCCAGGGATGGCACCACCCACAAGGGGCCTTCTCCCCCTTGATCACTAGTTGAGAAAATGCCCCACAGCTGGGTCTCATGGAGGCACTTCCCCAACTGAAGCTCCTTTCTCTGTGATAACTCCAGCCTGTGTCAAGTTGACACACAAAACCAGCCAGTACAGCATCCCAGCCCCTAAGTGTTAGAAATATTAAAGTAAGTTTAAAAAAAAAAAAACACAAAAATCTGTGCAGGAAGGTATTCTTCAGTGGCAGAGGCTGCGATTTTTTTTTAAGAATATGACATTGTTTGCCTTGTGGTTAGATGCACAACTGATTTTCTTCATCAGGATATAAATGGTGGTTTGATTAAGGTTATCCTTTAAAATAGGCAAGAGTCTATGATTATCTATCATTACGGCCAAAATGTTTTAACTTTAATTTGCTTTTAATAAAATTCCTTATCTCAGGTCACGAGAAGACGGAGGTAACAGAAGGGTTGGAATTCCTTGCTGGGGTGTGAAGCCTGAGCAGTGGTCACTCTCAGAGGTCCCTGGACCAGCAGCCTCAGTCAGCTGGGAGTGTGTTAGAGACCACATTCCCAAGCCTCATATGGACTTACTCTTTAATACTGCAGGTATGAGCCCAGGGATCTGGGGTCTGTGTGCTGGTGCCCATCCATCCAACCATCAGCCTGATTGTGATGCAGAGTGACTCGGAGCCTCACTATGGTGGTCAGTTTAGGTTGTCACTTTGATTGGATTGGGAAATGTCTACAAGATTAGTAAAGGATACTTCTAGACATGTCCCTGATGGGGTTTCCAGAGACTCGTGACCAAGGGAGATGTACCGCGGCACCATCCCGTAGGCTGAGGGCCTACACGAAGCAAAAGTAGAA
Source organism: Montemys delectorum (assembly GCA_019843815.1). Taxonomy (NCBI): domain Eukaryota; kingdom Metazoa; phylum Chordata; class Mammalia; order Rodentia; family Muridae; genus Montemys; species Montemys delectorum. Next base: position 8,009 of record JADRCD010071763.1, on the reverse strand, counting down.
TCAGGAGGAGGCAGCCTGCTAGCTGGGCATTACTTCTCACTTCCCATAACTCAAGTGCCCAACTCCCATGGGGCTTCCAGCATGCTGTGTATTCTGTTAGATGCTGAAGATTGGACAGTGCAAACATACAGCTCGTCCATTAGAGAACAAAACAGACCCCAGCAGGCAATGCTCTCTGTGCCCTGGCTGTGTGGACAGCATCCTTTGGGAGTTGAAAGACAAGCTCGGAGTCCAGCTTTTAGGTTGGTTTCTGCACTTTCATGCTGGGTGACTTTGGCAAGTTCCTTAACCTCAGGGTCGTCAGGAAGCTTCATCTTCCCCAGGTGACCTTTCCTGTGGTCATAGTGGGAGTTAAGTAGCTGTCCTGCGATTTATGTAAGATGACTCCGACCAAGGCACGTAGCCCTGGCCTGACTCACATGGAAGGAGCAGCAGCTGTGCAGGGCTGCAGGGAGAAAGCAGGAAAGAGTGGTTTTTTGTTTTTGTTTTTTTTCCAGGCAGGAAATGCTCCCTCCTAGGAGGTCCCCTTGGAAGTTTGCACTGGAAGGCAACTCACCGTATGTCTGAAGGAAGATGGGTGGGAGCCTGGTGAACTAGGTGGCTCCTGCAGGCTTTGGGTGTCCGTCCTTCTTGAGTCCCCACAAATTCACTGGCTTGTCCCATGTCCTCGTCTATATCATTATACCAATCCCTCTTTTTTGTTATTGTTGTTGTTTGAGACAAGGTCTATCTGTGTAGCCCTCGATACACACTCACTACATAGACCAGGCTGGCCTCAAACTCAGCCACCTGCCTCTTACTTCCTGAATACTGGGATTAAAAGTGTGCACCATGATGCCTAGCCTATCCAGTTTCTCTTTAAGAACATTCTAGAGGTCAGCAGTACCATACGCCTGTGCTTCCTGAAGTGGGAAATGCCCTAAGGCAGCCAGCCACTCTCAACCTGTAGGTCCAATCTCTTTGGGGGTATAATGACCCTTTCACAGGGGTTGCCAAAGACCATCAGAAAACAAGTATTTACATTATGATGCACAACAGTAGCAAAATCACACTTATGAATTAGCAATGAAAATAATTTTTTGGTTGGGTGTCACTACAACATGCAGAACTGTATTAAAGAGTCGCAGCCTTAGGAAGGTTGAGAACCACTGCCCTAAGGAAATGGCTGAATTCCTCCCCTTTCTGGCTGCCTGCCCCCTTACAAATGTGGCTGAAATGGGGGCCTCAGTGCCCATGGGCTGGCAAGAAACCTGAGAGCTTGGACAAGCACGACATTAAGGTTCCCGTCTCTCAGAGTTGAAGGTGGCAACCTCCTGTGTCTCCCTCTCGCCCCCTCCCACCTCCCTGCCAAGCAGCGGAAGCCAACTGCTGCAAAGCTTTCCCCAACCCTTTCCTAATCCCTTTCCCCTTGGTTTTGATTATTAATTTAGAAAGTCCAGTTCAAACCTTGTCCCAGCTCCATCATTCGAATCTCTACTAGGAACCCCCGGCCTCCCCTCCTCCTCCCCCTCGCCCCCTCCTCTCCTTTTATTTCTAAGGCTCCCTGATTGGAAAGGAGCGGGCCCCCTTCTTCCTTCCCAACTACACAATTGTCACCGCCAATTAGTGCATTGTTAGAACACACAATGCGCTACTGTAGCCAGTGGAATGGGGCGCCTTTGTGCTTCTCCAACAGGCCGTGGGGGCAGTCAAGTTTCATTTAGAGACCCAAAACACAACTCCACAAGAAAAATAAATGCTATCAGAAAAGCAAAAGTGGGGGGGGGACGTGAAAATAAACCAAAGTGTGGGGGGGGGTGGAGAAAGGCAAAGATGTTGAAGGCAACGTGATGGTGAGCCAACTCTGAAAGGGGGAAGAGGGGAGAAACATCCGCCATTCAGAAATTAGGCCGAACCCCTGAAAAGCCTCAAGAGGTTGCTACATGCAGAAGTTCCTCTCAGAACACAAAAAGGGCTCGGGCTTAACAGTAATTAGTGGTGTGATTGTGCTTGAACACTGGGTGTCTTTAGAGGGTTTTTCCAGCTCCCCCTACCCCCTCCACCCTGTCCTTACCAATAAAGGGTATGGGAACACAGAAGTAGACCTGGGGTAGGGAAGTGGCCTTCAAGCCACATTGCCCCAGTCTGGGGTGGGGGTAAATTGGTCTCTTTCTCTTTGGCAGGTAAATTGGATTTTATTCTCTAAAGCTTGAAAATAATTATTAGGGTGGGTTTTTTTTTTTTTTCCTGTAAGAATGTGCCATATGGATGCATTTTCCAGTCAGTTTTATTTCAAGTACCTTTTGAGCAGCCTGGACCTTTTTGCAGCCCAGAGGATGCTCCTAGAGGCCCAAGCATCCCACCCTGAGCTCACAGGTCATGGGGCTTTCTCTGTTAGCCAAGCCTCTGAGTCCAGGACAACTTTTGGTGACAGAAAATTGATAGCCTAGAAGAAGTGAGCCCAAGACTCAGTCAGAGGGCAAAGGTCTAAATGCCATCCTCACAAAGTCCTGCCCTTCCTCTTAACCCACACCTCAAATAATCGGATATGCCCCCTGATTATGGGAACTCAAGGTCCAAGGGATAATCTAGCAAAGGCTCCCAAAATCAGGCTGTTCGGTCATACCCAATTCATTTTACTCAGTCTCCTGCCTGCCTCTCAAGTCCCCTGACTTCTAGAATCCAATCAGAATTACCAAACAAGGGTGATTATGGAGAAAGAGGGGAAGGCAGATTGCTCTGTTTTTCTTATATTTTTGAAATAGCCAATTTGTCATTGTGACTACTTCACTCCTTTGTGTCTTAATTTTCTTTCAAGTGTAATCATTGTTATTGTTGTTGTTGTTGTTGCTGCTGCTGCTGCTGCTGCTGCTGTTATTGTTGGAAACAAGATCTGTGTAGTCTAGGCTGGTATCAAACTTACCATGTAGCTGAGTATGGCCTTGAACTTCTGATTCCCCTGCCTCCATCTTCCCGAGTACTGGGATTACAGGCTGTGCCACCATCAGTTTCCTTCAAGTACATTAAATATGCTTCCTCCCCTTTGCCTCTCTTGGGATTGGGCCAGACTCATCTGGAAAACCACCAAGTTGGAGGACTCATCTGCTCCACGCCATCCTTGAGAAAGAAATCTGCATCTCAGAATCGAGACTGTTGAAATGTACTCACTGATGCCTTCCCATTGATGTAGAAGAGCTGCAGCTGAGGGTGGTTCTCCAGCATTGGCTAGCTAGGTGAAATGCAGGGACCATCCTAGAGTGTGGAGATCAGAATTCTAATCTACTGCAAGAACAATCAGCAGTGGGTGGGTGGCTAGAGAGTGGCATGTCAGCGAAAGATGACATGTCTACGCGAGATGGTGTACCTATCTATGTAAACGTGAGAGGCACTCAGCTTCAAATGTTGCCAAGGAGCTTTGAGGACAGTGTGGGGAGGAGTTCCTGGTCCTGATACCAGAGGTGCTGCTGAAGTTGCCCTCAGTGATGGTGGCTGGTTTATACTCTCCGTCCTGTCTATAGAAACATCCTGAGCCTTTCCCTGTTTCTTGCTGGTTCCGTGGCCGTCATCATTCTCCAAAGTTCTTACTCACTCTTACTCGTTCTTACTCAACCAGAAATTGAAAGTGGAACCCTCTGGAAATTGCCCATGCAGTGTCACCTACACATGGGAAATGCAGATCTGAAGGGAACTGTGAACAAAGGATGCTGTAGCCTCTATCACTCTCAGTATTCACAGACCTGACCAAGAGGATTTACTGTTCTAGATTGGGTTAGGGAAAATGCCTACTCCAGTGGGAGATGGAGCATGGAGACTCCAGAAAAGCTTGTGGCAGAGGCAAGTGTAACAACTCCAGTCCGCTTTCACTCAGCCTCAGGCTTCTGTTTTGGGGGAAGGAACAAGAATCCAAAGACTCTAGAATCTACAGAGCAAGAGGTAGAAGAGTCTGTAGTGAAAGATAACCTTGCTTCAAACATACAACCCGGAAATGTTCATTGTCAAGGTCACCATCCACAGAGCTCTGTTCCCACTGCTCTTCCTCTCCTCACCCCTTCCAGACCGTGTGTGTGTGCGAGTGCGTGTGCATTCGTGTGTGTGTATGTGTGTGCACGTGTGTGTGTGTGTGTGTGTGTGTGTGTGTGTGTGTGTGTGTGCGTGCGCGCGCGCGCGCGCGCACGCGCACACGCGCATTTGAGGAGGCCTGTGGAAGTCAAGGGTTGATGTCAATTGTATTCTTCAATTGCTTTCCACCTTATTTTTAATTTTTTTATTTTTGAAATTAAAAGAATAATTACTTAATTTCCCCTCTTCCCTTTCCTCCCTCCAGCCCTCCCTATGCACCCCCGTTCTCCTCCACAAGTTCATGGCCTCTATTTCTTTCATGGTTGGTATGTCTATATGTGTGTGTATATTCCTACGTACCTAACTATGACCTGCCCCACAGATGTGCATGCACTAATGGTCCGGCCTTTCTTTTACTGTGTATGCTCGAGTTTGAACTCATGTTCTTCAGTTTGCACAGTAAGCACTTTACACACTGACCCCTCTCCCAGCCTCCAGGCCATTTCTTCATCTGCCTCCCTTTAGCACTGCCCTCAGTCTAGTTTCAGTTACATGCAAGTCCCATCTTGCATCCCAGTTTGAAGGTCTCTACTCTCCTTCAGGACACAAATCAAGTCCAAAACAAGGTTGAAACACTCCAAATGATATGGTCTTATGTTCCCTTTAACAGCATCTGCTGCCAGCGGGAAGGCTTGCTCCCTGAGCCTGAAACATGTGTTCCCTTCCATTGGATTTAGTGCCCACTGTCATCATCTTGAAAATCTTAATACATTTTTAAGATATAAAAACCCCTACAGCTTCATTTCACACGGGACCTGCACTGTGGTCCGAGTGTGTCTCCTAAGATGCGTGCCTTGAAGACAGCCCCCGGTGTGACAATGTTACCAGGTGACATGTCCACAGGTGGTTAGGCCAGAAGGACGCTTGCCTTTGTGAAGAGATTCACACGAACCATGTAAGGGCTTGAGGCTTGGGATGAAAACCTTCTCAGACGCACATGTGTGCATGCTGTCTTCCGAGTCCACCTTCTGACCTCTCCAGATGCAAGTACCTTCATTTGGGACTTCTCAGACACCAGTGGAGGGTAGACTGCTTTCTTATAAAACTACTCGGTGTGTCTGAGATAGCCACATGGAATACCTCCAAAAGGTAGTGTCTCACCCTGCCCCTCTCCCTTCTCCACTTTATATCATGACACCCTGCAACTCTTCAAAACCTTTTGTAGTTCTCTCTATTTAGAATATTGAAAACTATATATATATATATGTAGTATGTATATATATAGTATGTATATATATGTATATATATACTTCATTATATGTACATATTTATATGAGAACCTTTTTTTTTTTATTTTTTTTTTTTTTTTTTTTTTTTTTTTTTGGTTTTTCGAGACAGGGTTTCTCTGTGTAGCCTTGGCTGTTCTGGAACTCACTCTGTAGACCAGGCTGGCCTCGAACTCAGAAATCCACCTGCCTCTGCCTCCCAAGTGCTGGAATTAAAGGCATGCACCACCACCGCCCTGCAAGAACCCTCTTTTGGCAAGCAAATAATTTCTTGCTTCTTGGCAAAAGTCCACCTTTTAGCTTATTTCAGCCAATTATTTATTTGTTGCCTCAATTTAGAAGTCATGAACTTCACTTGGGCAGAAATTGTGTCTTGCACCACACTGAGGTTTCTCAGGCTTTTTGGAATAATATTAAACCAAACAGTGTATTTTGAGAAGGTTTACTGAAAGTATCATTAATCTTTGACCCCAATGACCACATCTATGCTATATGTACAGATTTATTGTGACTATATTTCTACTCTAGTCTACTCGGGGTCCTTGGAGCCATGGTGGCACCATGTAGGTCTAGTTCCAGTTAAACATGCGCTGCTAAGAAGTTTGTCTTATGACACTCTCTAATTGAACATTTTAGAATGAGGGAAATGTCCTACATGTCCAAGCATGGTCACTGGTCACGTGTTGCTGAGCACTCCAAGTACAGCTAACGCAACTGATGAACTGAGTGTTTATTTTGACTTCATTCTAATTACAAGCCATCTACTACTTAATGATGGAGACGTTCTGAGAGAGGATAGTCAGGCAATTCCATCCCTGGGTGAAGTCACAGCATAAACTTACGCAAGCTGAGACAACCATGATGTCATCAGGTGATATAATCTCACTCACCGATGAGTCAAGCATCAGGACATGGCACACAATTTTAAATGGAAATATCCTCTCATGATTACCGGCTCCCACACTCGGAGCTACTGATCTTGGCCAAGGAGCAAGCGAGCTCATAGACCTTGCTGCTTCCAAAAGACTTCTTTGCTGATAGGGGCAGGAGGCAGAGAAGGGAAAGAGAAGATGATGTAATTCTATATTAGTTAAGAATGTCTTTAAAAAAATAAATCTTTAAAAAACAACCAAAAAAATACACCCTAAATTAAATGTAAGTGAAAAAAGAGAAGATTTTATAAACCAGAAGCCTTCCAGCAGCTTCCAAGGGATGTCAGTGAAAAAGAGAAGTGCCGTTTCAATCCCCCATGATTAATACCAGCTGTGGCTCCATCTAAACTTACCTGTGAAAGGAGAAAGCTGAAAGCCTTCTGCACCCCAGGAAGGAAATTCCTGTTGGAGTCATATAGCTATGTTACGGTTACTGTTTGGTTTGGATGTGAAATGTCCTCTCAGGCTTCTATGTTGGAACACTTGGTCCCCAGGCGATGGGGCTGTTTGGGAATGTTGTAGGACCTCTGGAAGTTGGGGCGTTGCTGGAGGAAGTGGGCTACTGGGGACATGACTTACAGGTTATATCTCAGTACTGGTTCTAGCCCAAGATTCCTGTGAGAAAGCTGCCTCGTGGTCTTGCTGCCACAGACAGGAGTTGCTACTGCCTCTATGAACGCCTCCGTGCCTTCCCTACAATGTAACCATAAGCCAAAAATAAGTCCTTCCCCTAAGTTGCTCCAGCCAGGCACTTGTCATAGCAAGGGGTGGTAATAAGGGCAGAAAGGACCAGTCATCTAGTTCCCTTTCATCCAACATTTTCAAAAGCTTTCTGCTAAGATCGATTATGATTCATCACAGACCCTGTGTACCAAAACCATTGTTCTGGACACAGCACCAGGAAGGGCCATGAGGTTTTGGGGAGTTAAGAAAGTGAATTGGGGAAAGAGAGAAGATTCCATTCTCAAGGTACACAGTTTCTTCCCTCAAGGACATCTATAGCTGAAATCCATAAAAGTAGGAGATCATTTGAGGACAGTTTCAGAGCTGAGGGCAGGTGGGTCAGCTAATACCACAACAAACTTAGAGAATTGTGCAAACAAAGCGCAGAATGGGAACGGAGCCTCCTTTGGCCACCTTGCCTTTAAAATGAGCCATAGAGTAGAAAAAAGGAGAAAACCTCTATAGCATTTGAATTGTATGTCCATAAGCTATCTTATTTTTTTTTCATATGCTATTTTAAATTGTTACAATCAAAAGGATAGATTTGTTTCAGGGCTCCAAGAAGATATAGCTCCTGCTTACCTGCAGCTGCCACCCTGGGAGCTAAAGTCAGTTCTGGCTACTGTGCTGAGTCTCACTGACCTCGTCTGAAAAACTAAAAAGCACAACCGTGGTAAGCTGGGATGGTGAGGCTTCACACTAGCAAAGACTTAGTGAACGCATCCTATCATGTGAACATCAAACAGAAAGTTTCTCCCATCCTGTGACCAAGAAAGCAGAGGTACTATGGCCCGTACCAAATCACTACCTACAGACAGCCATTTTCAGAATTCCAGGAGAGAAGCAGCCAGAAGGATGGCCACTCTCCCTGGGAACCTGGCTTGGTCACCAAATGAATTCCAGTCCCAGAAGAAATAGAAGCCTGCCAACCTGCCCCACCCCTGCACTTCACACAAAAGCCACTTACGCTGTTTGCTCAAATCGAGACCCTTCTTTTGAGGTGGAATGGCGGCGGCGAGGGGGGGGGGGG
>JADRCD010071719.1:0-11631 GCA_019843815.1 Montemys delectorum | reverse complement strand
TTATTTTGGTTGGTTTTGTCTTAAAAATATTCATGATGGTTTCCATAAAAAAAAGGAAATATAAAATAATTGTTATCTACCCAGGGACATGTTTTCCAATAGTTGAAGCGCTGAGATTAATAGATGAGTCTATAAAGTGAACAATATGTAAATGTTCAACCTACAAATGCATTCTTTTAAAGCTTGGTAAGAAAATTTTGTTTCACTCTCATTATTTCAATAGTTACTTATTTGGCAACCAAACTTGTAGTTAAGTGCATTATTTATTTTGAGTCTTTTGGGTTACATGAATCTTAAAATTTTCTGAAATCCGTATCAATGTTGCGAATTTTACTTCCCATTTTGGTTTAAAAGCATAGTATATAAATTTATAACTAATTGAATACATTGCTAGAGATACAAATTTTACTTGAGTTTTAGTACACATAATGTTTTGGGAAAAATGCAAAGCTAGTCTCATCTTGGTATTAAGAAAGGAAACTAGAAAATTATCAGACAAGTTATTCAGAGCAGTATGTTGATAAGGCATACCTTTTTGGAGTTTCACACGTTTGTACAATACAATGACATTTCTGTCAAGTAGTGTGTACTGGGAATTTGCTACTTGAAAATCAATGATTTGAATTACCTTCTAGATGGTTTCTATAGCCTCTTAACTAGTCTCCCTGCTTCTTCTATTGATCTTCTCTGCTTGGATCTCGGAGCTTCATCTCCTAACAACTTCACCTCTATTTCCAACCTTAATCTAAACTTCACACTACTTCTACACCCATTTATTTGCTTTGTCATTTTATGTCTTTCCCTAAAGAGTTTGAGTTTGCATGCTCATCTCATGAATAGTCTCCAGTCTTATGATTTGCTTTAACAAACACAATATGGTAAAACTAACAGAGGATCCTTTCTAATATTAGATCTCTGTAGATATCAAACCATTTTTGGAACTCTTCCATGGCAAGATGATGAAATACTTAAGATTACTTATTCCTATAAACTATTAGCCAACCACCAAACATATATACAGTAATTTTATAAGAAACATGCCTTCGTTTATGGTACTGGCATTTCTTACTGTTGTGTTATGCAAATTAATCAAAGATATAAGATGAGCTGTGCAAGATCTGAAGTTAACAAACTTCTAGAATTTCTATCACACCACCTCATGGATAAGAACATTTAATTAAAAACAAAACAAAACAAAACAAAACAAAAAGCAAACTGTGTCTGACAGAAAGGGAGAAGTTTCAGAGATGAGGGGAAGGAAAGAGGGGAGGAACTGGGAGGATAGAGGGAGGGGAAACTATAATCAGGATATATTGTGAGAGAAAAGAAATTATTTTCAATTTAAAAATGTGTCTCTGAAAATACCTTTTCAATGGACTCTTTAAATTCTATGTGAGTTAGTATTTTTGTACTTGAAATTGTGGCTTAAATGGTCTGAAAGTTGTAAAAAAAAAAGTGCTGTCATTTGATTGAAAGGGCGCTATCTTGAGAAACTGAAGATGTAGTCTTTATTGACATTGTCTTATCATGTGAAGTTTGGAAACATTCACTATTGACTTTCATATCAGAATTCTTGACAAAAGCTTTGATTTTCATTTTCAAGACTGACTGTATCTTGGGTGATTTTTTTTTAAAGTAAGTGCCAAGAAAGGACAGAAAAGATGTTCTACTGATGTGTACATGACAGGTGAAATATCATAACCTTTTAGAACTTTTATTGAATTTAATTCCAAAGATGTATAAGATGGTACTGGGAACAAAATGTGTTATTTGCAGTGTTATAAGGGCACTCTAAAGGTAAAGATATGGTTTCCATGCAGAAGGAATATTGTGGGGTCTTACTTATTAGATAATTTCCCTCAGGGTTTTCAAAGGTTAGTTGATGCACATGCAAACATAGGTTATGTTCTGTCTAAAGTAAACAGACCATGTTGAAATGGAAACATATTTCCAATTAAATATCATAAGGGTTCATAAAGTCACCTTTTAATATTTCTTTTATTTGTATGTTTTTGTTGTATTATATGTGTACTTGCATATGCATGCTATTGTGTAATTATGTGTGGGGGCATGCAATTGTGGCATTTGGAGGTCAAAAGACATATCTGGATGTTGCTTCTTACCTTTAACATGGAATCGAGGTCTTTTGTTTTTTAACACCATGTACACCAAGTGGACAGGACTGTAAGCATTCATGGGTTCTTCTGTCTCTTCCTTCTACCTCACCCTATGCACACTGACTTTATAGATGGATACTACCATGCCCACCTTTGTCGGTGTTCTGGAAATTTGAATTCATGTCCTTATATTTGCATAGCATGTGATTTACTCAATGAGGTTGGTCCATATCGCTATTATTTGCTGAGAAAAGTTCTCATCTAGTTGAGGTTGGCTTTGGTCATCCTGCCTCTTTCACTGAACGGATATGATTACAAACATGTTACCATGTCCAGTTTACTTGATTCTAGAGACAAAGAATAGAGCTTCATGAATGCTAGGCAAGCACTTGATCAACTGAAGTACACTCTCAGTCCCTTTTCATATTATTTATGATACATATTAATTTATATACTAAAAGAATATGCATTTGTCAAATATAACCAATCACTTACAATCATTTCCTTTGTGATGTAAAGTCCTATAGACATGTTAGATTAAATGGAAAATAATCTATATCTCCAAATGAGATTAATTCATCTCAGGATATATTTTATTTAATGAATATCCTGTATATAATTAAGTCATTGATATTCACAAGTCAATTGTCAACTGGTTGAATCATCTACTGAATATTTGAACTCCGAAATATGCTATGTTTTACTGAAAGAACTTATCAGATGAATATAGCACTGATCTTCATTTATGAAGTATAAGTAAGTCAGTGGATTTCATTGAATATTTAATATCAGATTTTTCTCTATTAGTATATATGAAGATGAAGTAAAATTTAATTTTAAAGGACTATATTTTAGAGCCCTTTAAAATTTATAATAATCTTGAATAGAAAGTACAGATATTTCTTCTTATCCTCTCACATATTAATAAAATCTTTTTACTGAAATACCAGTTTTCTTTTATTATTTACTTTCAGGGTACAATTTATACATTTAAGTAAGTGGATAATACCATGTACAAACACACAGAAAATCTTCAGTGCTTTGTCTGAATATAACACTCCTTCCTACCTCACCACCCTGGCATTCACTCTTCTTTTTACTGTCTCCATAGTTTTGTCTTTCCCATAGTGTCATAGAGTCGGAATCAAATATTATGTATACCTTTCATATTGGTTTCTTTCACTTAGTAGTAAATATTTTGGTCTTCTTTACATTGCGTCATGGTTTCATACCCCATTCTTTTTTAACATTCAATAGCATTCCACTATCTGTACTTAATACAAGTCATTCATTAACCCACTAAAGAACATGTTGATTGCAAAGGCTTTTCAATTATAATTAAAAGCATTAAAACCATCCAGGGGAAAATTTCTGCACAAGCATACATTTTCAACTTCCTCGTGAAACTCTGAAGAGAACAACTATTTTTAGCTTAGTTTACTAGGAACTATAAAAAAATACATTCTCTTTCCATGTATTGGTACAATTTCATACTTATATCTTCAATTTCTGACATTCCCATAATATTCTTATCTTTGCCAACATTTAATGATTATATTTTCAATTTTATATAGTTTCATTTGTAATAGTATGCCATTATATTTTTAGATCATATCATTCATCATAAAATCATACATCACCAGAAATAATGTTTAAGAATTCTAATTGAAGTCACTATTAGCCATATGAACTTACACAGTGTTCTATTGCAAGCCACGCTTTTATTCAGAACTCCTTATAAACCATTAATATAATTCATCCTGTGAGTTGAGGAAAGCCTGGTAGCCCACTTAATGGAGAAGGCCCCTATCATTGAGCTCTTGGATACTTTGTCTGTATATAGTCATTATATTGGGGACTCTCCCAGAATATGGTTTCCACTGACATCTCAATTTAAGCCAATGTTTTTTAATGGTTGGTCACTAATTTGGTCCTCTTTGCTTAACTTTTGTCACATATATCTACCTATCTGATTTGTTCAAACTCTTCTTATTTGAATCCTTGTTTCAATCCTGAACAAATTCCTTGATATCTCTCCTACACATGACTGTTTGCATTGTGCCACAAATTCAGCTAATTCTCTCAAGTTTGCCTTGACAACAGATGCAACATTTAGCTAAATATTTTATCGTATTTATTTACTTATTTATTTATTTATTATTCATTTAGTTATTCATTTATTGAAAATAGATTCTTTTCTAATACAATACATATCAAAACACAGTTTCGCCTCCCTTTACTTCTTTGACAGATCCACTCTCTCTCTGTTTCCTCTTTAGAAAAGAGTAAGCCTCCAAAAGCCAGCAATCCAACAGGACAAAACAAGATACAATTAAACAATGCAAAAGTCCTCATATAAAGACTGGCCAAGGCAATCCAAATAGGAGGAAAGAGTTCCAAGAGCAGACAAAAAAGTCAGAAACACACCTGATCCCCTTGTTAGGAGATCACAAAAACGCCAAGCTAACAGCCTAACATATATGCAAAGGACCTGACACAAACCCATGCAACCCCCTTATAAAGTCAGTCTCTGAGCCCACATGTACTCTGCTTACTTGATAATGTGGTCCATGTTCTCTTGATGTCCTTCATCTCCTCTGACTTACACAGTATGTCCTCCCCAACTTCTTCTGGGTTCTCTAATTTCCAAGGGGAGTAACATTATGGAGAACTCCAACTTAGACTTTCTTTCTGATGATATCTGCTTGTAGGTCTCTGAACCCACTCCTATATGCTAGTGGAAGAAACATTTTTGATGAAAATTGGGCATGGCATGCATTTGTAAATATAGCAGAATATCATTAGGAATCATTTCATTGCTTTTCTTCCTGTTGTGTATTGTTCTCCCCTAACCTATGGTTCTAACTTAGGTCTCTGGGCTACTCAATCTGTGGTTTCTGGCCATCCAGACAATGTAGGGCATAAGATTCTACAAATTAAACCAAACATTGTTTGGCCAGTCCTACTTTACCACAGCATATCTGGCAGGAAAGACGTGTTATAGGTCAAGGATTTCTGGCTGGGTTCATTTCCAGTTTTCTGTTTCCTTAGCCTGCAGAGTACCTTCTCATGCCAAAGACAGTAGAACATAGGAGTGAAGGCGCCATGCGGGCACCAGTGTGAACTATGTTCAAAGAGCTCTGTGGATGTTGGCTTTTGCAATGGGGCCCATCTGTCAGTTTTCCGAGAGCGACCTTCTGTCCTAGCATCACACTGTGTTGTTAAGGGATCTCCATAGGAGCCCCTCACCCATAAACAACTAATACAATCCATCCGCACCTCTGGAAGCCTTGCCTGGTTAGAAAAGATAGGTCAGTTCAGGCTTTATATCCCCCATTACTAAGAGTCCTCACTAGAGTCACCTTCATAGACTACAGGGTTTTCCCTGCATTATATTGTTGTACCACTCCCCAAATCTCCTCCAATTTCAGCTGTCTCATCCTGAACTCTCTTCCTATATCACTGTACTGACATGATCTTTACTCTCCTGTCCCTACCTTTGGCAGTGCACCCACACAATCTACTCTACTTCTCTTTCCCAGGGAGATCCATGCTGGCTCCCCAGAGCCCTCCTCTTTACCTAACCTCTCTGAGTCTGAAGATTGTAGCTTGATTATCACTTATCAGCTAATAGCTACTTAAGTAAACATTTGCCTTTCTGGGTGATCCAGTCTCATATATTTGCCTGCAAAATCATGATGTAATTTTTTTTAACAGTTGAGTATACTTCATCATGTAAAAATGCCTTATTTCCTGTATTCATTTTTCTTTATAGGAAGGTCTAGTTTTTTTTCCAATTACTAAATATCATGAATACAGTTGCAACAAACATAGTTGAGCAAGCATCCTTGTGATGTGATGGTCAAGAGTGGTATGGCTGAGTTTTGAGGTAAATCTATTCCCAATTTTCCAAGAAACCATCATACTGATTTCCATAGTGGCTGTACAAGTTTGCACTACCAACAGAAATGGAGAAGAGTTTCCCTTATTTCCCCTCTTCCCCAGCATGAGCTGTCACCTGTGTTATTGACCTTGGGCATTCTAACAGGTGTGAGACAAAATTCTCAAAACAACTTTGATTTACATTTTCCCCATGCCGAAGGATATTAACATTTCATTTTGCTTATGATGGCCTATTAACTGTTTTATAATAAGGTTACAAGTCCCTAGAGTTAAAATTACAAGGATGTTGGTCTCCATTGCCTTTCAGTTTTATCTCTTAACATTTTCCTTGTATTTATTCAACTCTAGGGTATAATGATTCTGTGTCACATGGCACATGCTCTTCACAACACCAGTGCTTTGCCCTAGCTCTTTTACCTAGGATGTTTTCCCCCATGGCTAAGTTATCATTCCCCCTTATTACCATGAATTTCCTACTTTGGGTCCTCACTTTGAGTCACACTTTTTACTGAGATCTTCTTTGTCCACCTTTTAAAAATTGCAGGGCACTTATCTTTCTCTTGTAGTCATCCACTTATGCTACATAGTTTATTCATTTATTTTTACTACTGTCTTCAATTTAAATCTACACTTCATGAGAGGAGAGTTATATAATTTATAATCATGAATATATCACCCTTGCCTAGAAAATCCTTTTATTCTTTGTTTGTTTGTTTTTCAAGACAGGGTTTCTCTGTGTAGCCCTTGCTGTCCTGGAACTCACTCTGTAGACCAGGCTGGCCTCGAACTCAGAAATCCACCTGCCTCTGCATCCCATGTGGTGGGATTAAAGGTGTGTGCCACTACTGCCTGGCTATAGAAAATCTTATGTTTTAAAAGTTTTAGGAAATGAATTACCCTTAATGAGTTTTAAATATTGGACAATCTAGAAATTGGCTATTGTCTCACGTGTACAATTTTTATTGTTGGGGTATTTCACAGACCATATAATATATTTTGATGAAATCTATATCCCAATTCTCTTCTCTAAAATTCTTTTTCTACCCCTTTCACCACTTTTCCATATCAACTTTATGTGGTCTGCTTTTTACCCCTTCCTCACTAACTGCTGACTGAATGTATAGGGTTTAGTACCATATAGTGGTGCATGGGTAACCTTTCATATCCAACATCCTTAAAAAGAATTGGCCCTCCTATCCCAACCCTCATCAATTGCTAATAGCTTTACAGCTAGGAGTAGAGTTTCATTTCCTTTTATGGTTATACTTTTGGCTGCCTTAATCTAGCATAGTCTTGTCCATGTGATCAAAACTGTTGTGAGTTTATATGTGCAACTGCCTTGGTGTTTCTGGAAACAATTTTTTATCATAGTCGTTCAACACCTCTCTTTCTTATAATCCTTCTGCACTTTGGCCTGTGGTGAGCCCTGATCATTGCTAGTTGGGTATATGATATTGCTGTCTCAGGGCTGTGCATTCCACAGTCTCTTATTCTATGCATCTCCACCAGTCACGTATCTGTGTTATTCACCATCTAGTGCCAAAAGAACCTTCTTTACTGAAAGTTGAGAGATGCACTCATCCATGCATATAAGAATCAGTTAATGATTATATCCAATTAACAGAAAAGTAGTAATAGGTTCTCC
Organism: Montemys delectorum; assembly: GCA_019843815.1. NCBI lineage: Eukaryota > Metazoa > Chordata > Mammalia > Rodentia > Muridae > Montemys > Montemys delectorum. The sequence goes on along the minus strand of JADRCD010071719.1, from coordinate 3,966 downwards.
TCTAGGAAATTTAACTTACCCAGCCACTGTTCTTCTCTGCAATAATGGTGCCAGGAATGGGTTTCTCATGTTTTAGAGTTGTCCTAAAGTCCAATCAGTAAGTGGTTGGTCACCCCATTCCCATGCTATTTGTGCTTTTATTGTACCAGTGGACCCATGTCGCTAAGCCAGTCATTGTTATAGTTTGCATAATTTGCAACAGTGTATGACTGATAACTACTTTTCTCTAATAGTAATGATCACACCAAGTATGCATTCTAATATTATAAAAAAAACTACCCAATAGGGATATTGCTTTCAGGTCAGTACCAAATTGATATCTCTATGTCCAATGACTCAAGCATGTCATACTTTTAGCAGTCAGATTTTATCATTAGATGTGTACCTTCATAGTATATAAATAATTCATTTATATGGTCCTTCATATTTTCTACACCCTGACATTTACTTTTTGGATTCATGCTCCACCCCATCTCTATTTCTTAATGGAAAGCTATTGTAGCCAAAAGCTGCAAACCATTACCTACTCAGCAACATTGCTGTATAGTTATGGGTTTGGGGGATGCTCCAGGCTTTATTTTGACATTTGCAAATTAGTTCTGAAATAGAGACTGTCAGTAGACAAGTAATAATGTATAATATGAAGACAGATACTCTAACACAATCTAGAATAATTGAAAGGACAAAGGAAACAGCAAAGTAAAAAAGGAAATTATTTTCAGTGCTTTAAGGCCTCGTTATTGTAACTGCTGACACCAGCCTGTCATTAAAATAGTCTCATTTCCTCAAATAATTTTGTTAACATGACATAAGTTTTAGAAGAAAATGTTTGTGCATAATTTCATTCTCAACCTGTATCACTTTGGACCTTGAATTCTTTTATCTGGAAGATGATAATATTATAGTGTAAAACCTATCACTTGTCTTATAAACCAGCATTTTATGTTTTGCACAGTGTTTTATAATCATATATAAAGAGTTTGAAACTTTACTACTGCAGCAAGGAAGAAGAATGAGAATTATTTTAAAAGGTATAAAAGTAGAATCTTAAAAAAGTACTTTATCTTTTGCTAAAAGGAGAATTAAAAACCTACCATTGTTCTATTGGCTGGAAGTATTAGAAAAATCTTAAAGAAACACAATTGTGTTAATTATGTTTTCATACTTTGTACCCATTAATATATGAAAGAATGCACTTAATTCTAGTTTTATAATCTTCTGAATTATCTGGCAAAATACAAGGTTATCAAGATATGTTAGATTTTTTAACCAGGGATAAGCAGTCATCATTATTGAGAACTCTTGTAGGTCTGAAGTTTTCACCTGCAAAAAGTCATATGAAAAAAAAAAAAAACATCATAAGGCCTTGCTATAGAGTTTGCTTTCATATTCCCTTTTGTTAAGGAATTTTAGAAAATTACAGTGCCATTCAAAAGTGTAATTTAAAATATTATTACACAGCTTTGTTTCAGATCTTGTACCTCAGAAGTGTGATGTTCTTGCTTTCCCCAAACATTAATAGGTAAAACTGAAAGTAGTGAATATGATGATAATTATGATGATGATAAAAATAAATATAATCCACTGACTTCAGAGTTTATCTTATTTTACTAAGATGAAAGAATCAATCAAAAGACTAAGTTCAAAATCTATTACAATTTCTAGATTAAATAATTGAAAAACAAAATTAGAGGCACATGATGACCTATTTCTATTGCCTTACTCTTAGAAGGATACATGCAATTAGATTTAGGGACTACTGGAATAATATATAAAAATTTCCTTATCTAATATCCTTTCCATAATGTGAAATTTGTAAGAACTCTCTTTTCTACACTCCAAGCTATATCTTATGTAATCTTATGCAGAATTATAGTTTTAAGGGGTTAGACTGTAAGTATCTTTTGGGGTAATATGTCTTGTTTTCACTACACTAGTGATGATTATCAGGTCATAAATGCAATAATACTGTTTCCAAATTTCTAATATTTGGATAGCCTAAGTTTTGAAACACATAAAAAGATTTTCTCTAGTTATGCTGTCCTTAAGTCTATGATTTATTTTTTTTAAACAAGTTTGTTCAAGTTTTCAATGTTTAAACTTTTTCTTAAGGTAGAATATTTTATGGATATCAAATTCAAAACAGGTATTACCATTTCCCCAGAGTCTTCAGTTTTCCTTTCTGTTTTATAGTGTGCTCAGGAAATATACTATAAAAGTCAAAATTTTGTGAAGATGTTTAAAAACACCTATTTAATCACTTTATTTTAGGAGACGCAAGAAAAAAATTTTTGGTCTGAGATAATATTTTCTCTAGGATTATTCAAACGCATTGAGAAAAAAAAATGTTTCTCAACACTACTACTTGTTTTAAACTACCTTTTGACTCTATATTCATGATAGTGCTCCCATTAGTATCTTCCTACTGTAACTATATTGGAGAGGTTCCATGAACCACTGTTCCAGGTATCCAAACATCAGTGATAAGATGTAGAATGACTTAAGGTTGCAAAACATGGGAAATTTCCCTAATCTCCCTAACCTATAAGTTTCAGCACCATTGGATTTGACTTTCTGTGAAAATAATTTTCTTAATGTCCTGCAAAAATTATGTGACAGATTATGTTTCCATTCAAACGGCCCATTTACTCATGTTTCTACCAGTATGTACAGATATTATCTACACAGGCCAACCCTCTGACAGCTTGTACTACCAGAGAAAACTAGAACTCCCATTTAATGCACAGGCTAATGAAGAGATTGAATTCTTCTCATCACTGTCCCTTCATGTAAAATGTGTAGCATAGGGACAGACATGTGCTATTTATCACATTACTTATAAGTTTCTGTACCTATTCCCATTGTCCTGTGAACTTTTGTTTGGATTATCCAAGTAATAATGGATTTTAAATTCAGAATGCCAATGATAATTAATGGTAAAAATGAGGGTAAATAACTACTAGCTCCAAATGCTGTGCTCTGGATACATCATAACTTTGGTTTTTGAGTAGCAACAAGGATTCTAATATAGACCTATTCCTGTCCTCCAATAGTACTGTGGACTCAGAGATTATCTATAAACCTACCTGAACATTTAATATTACACTACAATAAACTCCTTCTTTTCTTTCATCTATCTCTACCTTTCCTCCCAAAGGACTTATGTGTCCTCATTTACCCCCAAACTTTTGTATCTGCCTAATCTGATTATTGCATAGTTTTCTTCAAGAAGAAGGAAGTCTTGGAGATGATTTATCTGAAATAATTTGAAATTTCTCCCCTTTCATTCATCTCGGCTCTCAAGTTTCTTATATATTCTTTAGTCTGAAGATTGTTGTTTCTTAGAGATTCTTCAAGAAACTGTGATCTTTTCTGTTCATTTACTATTTCAGCCTGGAATTTAATTCCCTTCAATTTGTACTGCGTCAACAAGTATAGAAAAGTATAGTTTCCCCTACATCTGCCAGTCAGAAGTCTCTTGTTTACACTGTTTGACAAATCAAGGCAGCTTGGAGGCTCTTTGCTGGCTTCCTGCAATGTGCTGTCTCAAAACACTTCCTCAAGCTACTAGTTCCTATCATGCAATTTTGTAGCAGTGGCTCCACTTAGCAATTCCCACTTGCTAAGAAAATAGAGAATCTTGACACCCTGCTATTTCGTATGAGCCTATCGATGCTTTGTTTTGTTGTGTCTGTCCTTGATCATGGCAATGGGATAATTTATAGTACCACTGGATAGCCTTTTGTAATCTATCCTTGTGAAAGCTGGAGGAGGTGGTAGTTACTCAGTTTTTAACCACATGCTTGCATTTCAAAAAAAAAAAATAAAATAAAATAGCTACTGGTGGGAAATTTATTTGTACCCCATGTATATCACTACCATGTTAGTTAAGCAGATGATTGTGAGGTTATACATTATCTAAATCTTGGTGAAATATCTTGTCTTTTTTTTTTTTTTTTTTTTTTT